>JAXCGZ010007659.1:67500-143041 GCA_037179515.1 Halocaridina rubra
ATATATATATATATATATATATATATATATATATATATATATATATATATATATTAAAAATTATGAATGATCTATTTAAATACCAGGTTTACTTTCCACTATTTCCTTTAATCCCCAAGATACACTTCTTTCTGCAAAGTAGATTTTTACATTTTGTAATTAGTTTCTTTCTTGTTACAAGAAAGAGTATTTATCTCCGGAAGGCGCTCCACGCGAAGGGAAATTATGACTAAAAAGAGCAAAACAAGCAAGCAAAGGGTTTCATGGTGTCTTATCTTCCATAAAAACTGAAAGAGTCTGCACATTTGATTACGGAAAAGCTGATGTAGTCCCACTAGTTACTGACTTTCCTATAAAGCTCGGTAGTTAAGCACGTAAGTGATAGCTGCATCTACATTGTCTAACATCAAAAGAGTTACTTAGAGATTGCCTTAACGTTTCCCTCACCTGAAATAAATAGCAATGTCGCCTTGGCGACATTGCTATTTATAAGTTTAACACTCATTTGGAGTGTTAAAGTTGTAACTATGGGAGACATATTAGACTTATTGATTATTCTTTGCCGCTTGTAATGGCAAGTTGCTTTCGAGAAAGACTTTATCATCAACAGAAAACTCCATTTTGTTTTTAGATAGTGAAGATATTCCCCATTATACACCATGTTGTAGATTTTGGTCACGTCCCCAGATCCTCTTAGAATCACATTAAAATTAAAATCACAAAAATATTTTTCTGTCTCTACGAAATATGCAAAATATTTTCTTTAAAAAAATCAGGCGAATGTCAACTGGATTACTTTTCTCTCGTTCTAAAAACAGCCAAAGCTCTAGTGCTTCGCACAACACTATATATGTGCTAAAGATGGTACCCAGCAAGAGATCATTGTAGTGTAAAAACGGATTCGTATAACATTACTGACAGCGGGCAACAACCTCTCTCACTACACACACAAAAATAAGAATTAAAGCAACACTTTACATGAAATGGAAATGATCACGGAAGTTTATTCATTCAGGTAATGATGGTAGGCAATTTCGAACACTCATATCGTCCCCTAAACTTTTGGATTTCAGTTGTACGAGAGGCAGTGTAAAAATCATGGTTACGAAAACCCATGTCACAAGTGTATACTTTTAGATTATTTATTTTATTTAACTTTGTATAATGTCCATATTTTCTATTTTATTCAATTAATAAAAGGGAAGATATAGAGGATTAAGCAACTTACAGTGCGTTGAAGTGCATTAAGAGCTATCAGAATCATGTGCTGACTTTTATTGTTATATGTGTGATACCGGGAAGGGAAAACAAATTGCCCTCATCGAGCCATGGCACCAAGAAAGCGAAAAAGAAAGCAAAGAGTAGCAGAGATGGGTAGTGTTTTAAATTGTCAAATGTGAAGGGACGGTAAGAGATGGGCAACGAATACACCAGAATATTCGCCGGATATGAAGGCCTAGAAAATATATTTTAATTGAAGGGAGACTTAACATCGAGCTGTCCTGGCCCGTTCTATTCAAGTGCAAAGCTTTCAGTTATAGTTATAAGGTAATACAAACTAAAACGGCAAGTAAGGAAGTAAGTAAGTAAGTAAGTAAGTAAGTAAGTAAATAAGTACTGTAAGACACACATTCCAAGAATGCTTTATAGAATGAGTATACTGTATTTCCAATTTTACCTCAAACAATATATCATTCGGAATACGCAGACAGACGCACAAACTTTGCATGTATGTATGTATGTATGTATGTATTTATTTATTATTATTATTATTATTATTATTATTATTATTATTATTATTATTATTATTATTATTATTATTATTATTATTATTATTATTATTATTATTATTATTATTATTATTATTATTATTATTATTATTATGCATGTATGTATGTATGTATGTATGTATGTATGTATGTATGTATGTATGTATGTATGTATGTATGTATGTGATTACCTAATTGTGTTTACGGGAAAGAGCCCAAAGCTCGTATCTTCCCGTCTCCTGATCGGTTCCATTTTGTACTTAGTGATACTTATCATACCTGTCCTTAAAACTATTGATTGAGATAGCATTAACTACCTCCTCGCTTAGCGCATTCCAATTATCAACTACTCTTACACTGAAAAAGTATTTCCTTACATCCTGCAAAGAAGTTTTCTTACGAAGCTTCAAACTATGACCTCTAGTTCTAGAGCCTGCCATATCAAAATATCGATCCCTATCCACTCTATCATAACCATGAAGGAATTTAAAGACTGTCACCATATCCCCCCTCAATCTTCTAGCTTCGAGTGATGGTAAGTCCAAGTCCCTCAGCCTCTCATCATAACTGAGATTACGTATTTCTGGCACCAGTTTCGTGGCATGTCTCTGAACTTTTTCAAGCTTAGCTATGTGCTTTTTCAAGTGCGGATTCCAAAAGGGGGCTGCATATTCGAGTTTTGGCCTCACACAGGCTACATAAATATATCTGAACGTTTCCTTGACCATGTGCCTGAAGGCTACCCTTACATTTGATAAGAATGCCTATGCTGCCCTTACTATGCCATTTATATGTATTTCTGGAGAAAAATCTGCCAGTATGTTTACTCCTAGATCTCTCTCATTTTCTGTCTCTTGAAGGTGTACTTCAGCCACCGAGTAGTCAAGCTTGGGCCTTCTTGCACTTATACCCATTCTCATTACCGTACACTTTGAAGTATTTAATTTCATTAGCCACTTTTCTCACCACTCGTGCAGACTATTTAGATCTTCCTGAAGTTCTTTACCATTGTTCTCGTTTCCTACTTTCTTCACAATCTTTGCATCATCTGCAAACATATTCATGAATGAATTTACAGACTCTGGTAGGTCATTTACATATACAAGGAACAAAAGTGGCCCTAAAACTGAACCTTGTGGAACTCCACTACTAACTCTTTTCCATTCAGACACTGAGTGTCTTACTCTAACCCTCTGTTCCCTTCCTTCTAAGTAAAGTTTTATCCATTTCAAGACATTTCCACCTATTCTAGCCATTGCTTGCAGCTTCCTAATAAGTCTCCTATGTGAAACAGTGTCAAACGCTTTCTGGAAGTCTAGGAATATGCAATCTGCCCAGCCCTCTCTTTCCTGTAAGATTCGGCTTACCTCATCATAAAATTCTAATAAGTTTGTTACTGTTGATCTACCTTCTCTGAAGCCATGTTGCCTCACTGACAAAAAGTTGAAGGATTCCAAGTGCAGAGAGATATGTTTCCTTAGTAGTTTCTCCAAAACTTTGCAAAGTATGCTGGTCAAGGAAACTGGTCTATAGTTCAGAGCCGTATCCCTCCTTCCCTTTTTGAAGATAGGTATCACGCTTGCTTGTTTCCAGCATCTTGGAATCTCCCTTGACTCCAGTGACTTTTTAAATATGATACTTAGTGCCATTGATATTGAGTTTGCGCATTTTTTAAGTACATGAGGGAATATGTCATCAGGACCTGTAGCTTTATGAACATCTAACTCCATCAGCGCTTTGCATACCTCTGTGGCTGTAAGGTTGATGTTCTCTAATACCGGCCCTTGAGCTCCTATCTCTGCAATCTGAGGGGGTGGGGTATTTTCTACTGTAAATACTGACTGAAACTCCTTGTTCAATTCTTTGCAGATCTCTTCATCCGTCTCTGTGATGCTTCCATCCTCTCTCTTAAGCCTTAAAACCTGTATGTATATATGTAAGTTTGTATGTATGTATGTATGTACGTATGCAAGACGCTCTAATCTTTGTAAAAGATTGCATAGCATTTTCAGAAACTATATTATTTCTTCATGTGTATTATTCTGTTTCCTACCTTGCCAAGAGGGATATCAGTTTCGTCTGATTCGTTGAAGCAATCCAGTAGAGTAACAAAAGATTTACTGTTCTGTTGAAGATAATTTATTTATATAGATTATCCACCCACGAATGGGTGGAACGGGTCATGGAGGACCCGTAGGGTGGTCACCAGCAGGCACAGGCCCCAACCCCCTCACTGTGGTGCCCAGCCACAGCAGTAACTTCCTCAGTAAACAACTTAAACTCTCTTGCCTGGAAGGAGAGCGATCCGTCGACCTCGCGAATGCAAGGCCAGCACGTTACCACTGTACTAACCAGGAAGCTATGCTGGTGAAGATAAGTTAATCATGAGCTTTGGTTATATGAAACAGGCCGCCTTATCCATGAAGAAGAGCTTATCAAGGTGGGGGATGTGGGGTTTTAGCTAGGAGGTGGGTTTTTTCAGAGGAACTTATATATATTTAGTATTCAAAAAGTTGGCATTATGGCATTATGGGAGCAATCCAGTTCAGCTTGATAAAGGTCCCAAATTCGGATCACTGAAAAGGGTTGGTAAGGCATCCGGCCGCAAAATTATGGGCCAAAATAAGATCATATGTCCAGAAGAGGCAAGCAGGATACAGCAACCCTATAAATAAGAGACATTCATACTACTGTCATTATGAAAGCAACATATTACTCTCACCACTTGGATGAAGGCTTTCTTGTATGGCATACCTCCTGTCAAGTAAGAGGAGTGTAGCTATATGGTTGGTAATTTCTAAAGTTAAATTTCCGATAAGGCTCTAATATCCGGCCAGAAGAAGTCACATCAAGAGTAATACTTCAACCCAACTAAAGCTTTCGCAAAAAGTATAAGATGCGTATATTCACAAATAACTAACATCATGACTGGGAATCTTAAAAGCCCTGCAAATAGCAAGACTAAAATGCAGACAATGCAATATAAATTAGAAGAAAAAAAATCTCACTCTTTATATCTTGTTATAAAAAGAAATTATTCGCTTTATACAGTGTAGGCGCAATGCCAAGCCCTTATTAAGATAAATATATAAAAACAATAAAGAATCGAACATAGAATCTTTCCTTATCTTAGGAATGCCCAGTAAAACTCTCCATAATATGTAATATTAAGCCCTTTAAAGAAAAAGTAATTCGCAATCTTAAAATATCCTTGTTAATAAAACCATTTTTTTTCAGCTAATGCAACATAGATGCAGCACTAGACTCTTGTTTAGTCAGAACAGACGAAATTGATGCAACTCCAGTGACGAGGAAACTCATTTAATTGCCAACTGCAGACTTGGGTAACCGGTAACGAGCACGGTGCGCCTATAAAGCAACACTTCCTAGTTGCAAAACTCGACTCTGAACAACAAAGAGACACAGGTGTTACATAACACAGAATTTGAATATACAAATTACATCAGAGAATACCCTAAAGAGAGAGTGTATACCTCCCTGCGACCCCAAATAAATAATAATTCTCATTTCACAATAACTACCACACAATACTCTCAGACTGTGGATACAAGCCTGACTCGTTTCATAATAACGAGGCATATCATGTGTATTACTGAGAGCGACATATAATGTTTGCGATGACGTAATATAAACAAATAAATAAATAAAAAATAAATAAATAAATAAATGAGTAAATATTTAAATCAATAATAATAATAATAATAATAATAATAATAATAATAATAATAATAATAATAATAATAATAATAATAATAATAATAATAATAATAATAATAATAATACACACACACACACACACACACATACCGAGGCTGTTTCCCTTAAAAGTTGGTAATGGGGTAGCTGACATCAAAGAAGACAGTATGGGAGCAGTCCCTCTACCCTCCCTCTTCTATGAGCCTCACAGGAGAATTATACAAGGGGGGGGATTCCCAGTCCTCCCGCCCCGTCCACTTTCAGTCGCCTTTTACGACACGCAGGGAATACGGTGAGGCTATTCTTTGATATTATGCCCGCCACACAGGACACTTGAGTAAAACTAACCTGTCTCAATGAAGACATTCTTGGCAAATGCTTTCGCTGTTGTTCGTCATTCTTGGCAAATGCTTTCGCTGTTGTTCGTCCTAATAATAATAATAATAATAATAATAATAATAATAATAATAATAATAATAATAATAATAATAATAATAACAACAACATTACACACTCGATCTCTCTATCTCACTCTCTCTCGCTTTTCTTGGCCAGTATTTTTTTTACTTCAAGAATGGGATCTAAATTATAAAAAGCATAAGCCAGAGAGGGGTATATTCAATATATCAAAATATCATATGTTATGAAATAAATGTTGATGCAGTTGGTGGAAATTTATTTATCTCCATACCTATATAGTTAGCTAGTTTCGCACATCAAAGTGAAATATATATAGGTAGGCTAACTAAGCATATATAGGAAGATTGATATATATATATATATATATATATATATATATATATATATATATATATATATATATATATATATATATATATATATATATATATATATATATGCAGTAATCCCTCATTTATCGCGGGTGTTGCGTTCCAGGACCACCCGCGATAGGTGAAAAGTCGTGAAGTAGCAGCACTATATTTATTACAGGTATTTTACATTTATTTTTACCTCTATAAACCCTCCCTGCACAGTTAACAACTCACCCTTTACTTTATTAATAACAGCGCACAAGTGTAAATGTATATGAATATGACAGGTAAGTTTACCATAAATAACAGAGCGCAAGCGTAAAGCTATATGAACGTGATAGGTAAGCTTACCGTGAATGACGTGATGATGACGTTTACATACTCCACAGGGCTAAAGCAGATTCCATTCACACTATTATCTTATTGCGGGGTGTTACGACCCTCTTCGCTGTTTTGTTAAAAGTAGGAGTCGCTGTCTTCCTGATATTCGCCTCGTCCTTCTTGATGTAGCGAGCAGTAGATTCGTTGATGCCGAAATGGCAGCCGACAGCTGAGAAACTTCTTCCTCCCTTCAGCATAGCTTACAGCTTTACCTTATCTGCTATGGTCAAAATCTTCCTTTGCAGCTTAGGCTCACTACCAGAAGCCTTAGAAGATGAAGATCGTTTGGGCGGCATTGCAGGGGTTGAAATAAAGCAAAAGTTTCACAAAAAACACAAGCACAACATATTAAGAGGCACATTGCGAAAGGCGCACAAGTGAGTAACTGAATGGGTGAGGCGAGACAATGGAAGATGCTGGAGGAAGCTAGCTTCAATCAAAAAGCCAATCACACCCCAGGATACAGAACACATTTCTGTGATTCGTCTCCCACCCATCAGCCAATAGCATCCCGTGTACTATCTCATGTAGGTGCTACCCTTTGCGTTTTCCAAGACGCAAATACCGGTATCATATTTCATAGTGTGCAATACTTGAGTTAAATGTTTAAATTAATGTATTTTGCTATTTTTTACTGTTTTATTATTCTTAGGCTAGGAAATTCGTTTTATTAATCAATAAAATAACGAAAATACTGGTAATTTTAATATTTCATATCGCGGATTCCCACGATATACCCAGAAAATCTGCAATATAAAATACATATGCTCGTCATAAAACCCCTGATGCACTGAATCCACGGAAGGTGAACCGCAATATAGCGAGGGATTACTGTATGTATATATATATATATATATATATATATATATATATATATATATATATATATATATATATATATATATATATATATATATATATATATATATATATATATATATATATATATATATATATATATATACATATATATAATACATATATATATATATATATATATATATATATATATATATATATAATGTATATATATATATATATATATATATATATATATATATATATATATATATATATATATAAATATATATATATATATATATATATATATATATATATATATATATATATAATACATATATATATATATATATATATATATATATATATATATATATATATACATATATATATATATATATATATATATATATATATAATATACATACATATAAACTGAGTTGGCCTACCTATATATTTTTTGCCTTGATGTTCATTTATCTTTCTCTATTCATATATTTAAATAGTTGGCAAACTAGTTATCTACCTAGAGAGATAAGTGAACATCATGGCAGAAAACATATACATAGGCTTAGTAAGCTTATATATATATATATATATATATATATATATATATATATATATATATATATATATATATATATATATATGCGTGTGCGTGTGTGTGTGTATAATTATCTAATTGCAATTACCTAATTGTCCTTACAGGAAACAGCCCCAAGCTCATATCTTCCCGTCTCCTGATTAGTTCCATGTTGTACTTCATACTTGTCCTTAAAACTATGGATTGAGTTAGCATTAACTACCTCCTCGCTTAGCGAATTCCAATTATCAAGTACTCTTACACTAAAAGGATATTTCCTTACATCCTGCAAAGAAGTTTGCTTATGAAGCTTCAAACCATCACTCGAAGCTAGAAGGATGAGGGGGGTAATGGTGACGGCTTTTGTATTACTTCAAAGTTATGACAGAGTGGATAGGGAGCAATATTTTGATGTGGCTGGCACTAGAACTAAATGTCATAACTTGAAGCTTCGTATAAAACCTCTTTGCAGGATGTAAGGTGGTACTTATTTTAGTGTAAGAGTAGTTGATGACTGGAATTCGCTAAGCAAGATGATAGTTAATGCTAACTCAATCCATATTTTTAAGGACAAGTATGATAAGCATTATTAAGTACAAAATTGAAGCCGTCCAGGGGACGAGAAGTTATGCACATGGGGCGCTTTCCCAAAAGCACAATTAAGTAATTACAATTAGGTCATTACCCACACACTTACAGAGGGGAAAGAGAAGATGCTGTCCTTTCCTGCCTTGAAGGAAGTTTAGAAGAGTTGCAAGAGGCGAAGCCATCACATCACATTCCCTAATTTTTTGTGTATATTGGCGAGAGCTCTTACAGTTGCATACCTGAGCCTGTGGTTCCATATATTGTTAAAATCAATATCCTTCCCATTTATATTAACTTGATAGTTAGTTTGATACACGAAATAATTGAATAATTAAATAAATTAAAAAAAAATACACCTGTCAACTTAACTGAGTAAAGTTGCCAAGTAGCAGAGCTGTCTTATTTATTTCATTTTTTTTTCTTTTAGCTTTCTCTTTTATTATTTTTGTATTTTGCATAAATTGAGTTAAATATAAACTCTGATGCTGTGATAACATACCTTGGTTAGCAAGTGATTAATATTTCTTTTTTTCTGAAATGACTAGTTTATCAGTTAAGAAGAATACATAGCAGAAACAGGAGGGTGTCTCCTCAGCTACAAATTAGAATTTTCCTTCATGTGGACTTTTGTTTTGCATTTTTTCCCCTCAAATTACCAAAGACAAATTTTAAGTTAGGATAAGTGTTACCAGAAAAGAGATGAATTGAGTAACTAAATAGTACACATATGAAGATATAGAAATTCTGAATGAAGCTTAAATAAAAGCTTTTCTCTCCTTTTCTTCTTCTTCTCAAGATGAATTGAGTAACTAAATAGTACACATATGAAGATATAGAAATTCTGAATGAAGCTTAAATAAAAGCTTTTCTCTCCTTCTTCTTCTTCTTCTTCTTCTTCTTCTTCTTCTTCTTCTTCTTCTTCTTCTTCTTCTTCTTCTTCTTCTTCTTCTTCTTCTTCTTCTTCTTCTTCTTCTTCTTCTTCTTCTTCTTCTTCTTCTTCTTCTTCCTGTATTCTGTGAAATTGAAAACATGAAAATGAGGCCATCTCTGTCCCAAACCCTCACCCATCTAATGGGTGGGGAGGGATGGTAAAGGATCTCCATGGGATGTAGCAGCAGGAGGAGGAGTAGCTGTTAGGAGATTAAAACAGAAAATCAAGGAATTAGAGGCAATGGTTATAAACCTTGATGATAAAATTCACAGTATGGATAGAGAAATGAAAGAGGATGAAACACTCAGAGAGGAAATAAGATGTTTGGAGGAAGTACATAACGCATAAGGGCAGAAGAGAAAAGAACTAGGAAAACGAATAAAGAAGCTGGAAGGGGAAAAGAGTGAACTAGAAACCAGAATTTCTAAACACGAAGATCACAACAAACCGCTGAATGACAACCTAAATGAATTAAATGCTAGTTCACTGCTCTCTTCAAAGAGAGACGAAATTGCAGCTTGGAATGTCCAGATTAAGGAAAACATCTAACAGTTTAGGAAAGAGTTTCAGGAGCTGAATACGGAACATGATGCCATGAATACTTCCTTTGCTGATGTACTAAAGGGGAATATGGCAGTAAAAGAGGTTGTGAAGGTGGTGGCAATGGAAAACGTACAAACAGTTGACTATTAAGAAACAGTAATAAAAAAAATTAAAGACGGTGTGATGGAAAGGGCAAATCCACTGATTAAACAGGCACTTGATAAAAAGAAGACAGTGGTAATCTCAGGCATAAGCGAATCCCAGGAGCCAACATGGCAGAGGAGACTTGAAGAAAATAAAGCTAGGGTTGTAGACCTGATAAGAAAGCTTGGAGTAGTTTGTGATCCTGAGTATATTGTGAACATTCACCAACTAGGTTAATATTCTAGGGAGGGAAAGTAGAGACCAACAAAAGTAACCTTTGAGAGAGGGGACACATGTAAAGAAATACTGATGAGGAAAAAAGTCTAATTGACCTTCAAGAATTCAAAGAAGTGTTCATTAGACGATACAGAACACAAGAAGAAATAGAAAGAATAAAAAACTTGTTGCAAGAGGTTAGAAGGTTATATGAGAAAAGATATGAAGAAAAGAAGAAAAAATTTCATTTCAGAGTTCTTCCAGACAATGGGGAGATAAAGTAGATAAGGACAGAAGATCAGGGGTTGGGGCCTCATTAAGATTGTTATACACATATGCTGACGGATTAGCTGGTAGGGCAGTAGAATTAAAAGATAGGCTTCACAACAGTAAGGCAGACATAGTAGCAGTTACAGAGACAAAGTTGAGTGAGGACATAAACAGTGTCAGAGTTTTTCCTAAGGGCTTCAGAATATTAAGGATTGAAAGATCTGAAAGGACTGGTGGAAGGATAGCACACCTCATAAGTGAGAGGATTCAGTTTGAAGAACGAAACTTGGCTATAGAAAGTGAGTTCTAGGAATTTCTTGTTGCTTGCATAAATACTAAGTCAGAGAGCATTACAATAACTGGTGTATATAAAACACCAAGGAACCAACAGAGGCTAGAAGTTTATGAGGAAAGCCATATAGGTACTATTGAAATCATGAACTCAGATGTTAACAAGGCACAGGAGAGAATATGTACAATTTTGATAATGGGAGATTTTAATCATAAAGAGATAGATTGGATAAATCTTGACCCACACAGTGGGAAGGACTCATTCGGGGCAAGATTCCTAGATTGTGTACAAGGGAATTTACGACACCAACATGTAGTGGAGCCAACGAGGGTCAGGGGTGGGGGTGAGCCATCACTACTTGATCTAGTATTCACAGATAACGTGTTGGATATTGAAAAAATTCTGTATGAACCACCAACTGGAAAGAGTGGCCATTGTGTGTTGTTGATGGAGTATAACATTGAAGATGTTCTGCCTGAGAGTAGAGGCAGTGAGGACATGAGGAGGAACTACCCGAAAAGAGATTACATCACAATGATATGAGCTTTTTGCAGTTATTGACATGAGGACCTTATTTTACAACATATCTGTACAAGAAATGTAAGACATCTTTTGTGAGAAATATGGGAATTTAGTAGATTGCTGTATACCTGTCACCAAAGTAGGTGTAATTCATGCCAGAGAGAAATGGTTCGATAATGAGTGTAAAAGACCTAAGGAGTGGAGAGACAAATGCTGGAATTAGTTTAGGAGGAGAAAAAACATAAATGCCTGGCAAACCTACAAAAGAGCAAGAAATGATTACCTAATTCAAAGAAGAGAAACAGAGAAAGACTATAAAAGGGACATCACCAAGAAGGCTAAAGAAAATCCCAAGCTTTTCCACAGCTTTATCAGAGGAAAATTGAAGACAAAAGAACAGATTTTAATGCTTAAGAGAGCGGATGGAAGCATCACTGAGACGAATGAAGCGATCTGCAAAGAAGAGAACAATGAGTTTCAGTCAGTATTTACAGTAGAAAATACCCCACCCCCTCAGATTGCAGAGATAGAGGCTCATGGGCCAGTATTAAAGAATATCATCCTTTCAGCCATAGAGGTATCCAAAGCACTGATGGAGTTAGATGTCCATAAAGCTACAGGGCCTGATGATATATCCCCTCATTCACTTAAAATATGCGCAAACTCAATATCAGTGACACTAAGTATCAGATTTAAAAAGTCACTGGAGTCAAGGGCGATTCCAAGATGCTGGAAACAAGCGAACATGATACCTATCATCAAAAAGGGAAGGAGGGATATGGCTCCAAACTACAGACCAGTTTCCTTGACCAGAATAGTGTGCAAAGTTATAGAGAAACTACTAAGGAAAAATATCTCTCTTCACTTGGAATCCTTCAACTTTTTGTCAGTGAGACAACGTGGCTTCAGATAAGGTAGATCAAAAGTAACAAACTTATTAGATTTTATGATGATATAAGCCGAATCTTACAGAAAAGAGAGGGCTGGGCAGATTGCATATTCCTAGACTTCCAGAAAGCATTTGACACTGCCCCACATTGGAGACTCATTAAGAAGCTGCAATCAATGGCTAAAATAGGTGGAAATGTCTTGGAATGGATATAAATTAACTTAGAAGGAAGGGAACAGAAGGATAGAATAAGACACTCAGTGTCTGAATGGAGAAGAGATAGTAGTGGAGTTCCACAGGGTTCAGTTTTAAGGCCACTTTTGTTCCTTGCATATAAATCATTCATGAATATGTTTGCAGATGATGCAAAGACTGTCAAGAGAGTAAGAGACAAAAACAATGGTAGAGAACTTCAGGAAGATCTAAATAGACTGCATGAGTGGTAAAAAAAGTGGCTAATGAAATTCAATACTTCAAAATGTAAGGTAATGAGAATGGGTACAAGTGCAGTAAGGCCAAAATTTGACTACTCGGTGGCAGGAGTACAACTTCAAGAGACAGAAAATGAGAGAGATCTAGGAGTAAACATACTGGCAGATTTGTCTCCAAAAATGAATATAAATGACATAGTAAGGGCAGTATATGCTTTCTTAGCAAATGTAAGGGTATCCTTCAGGCACACGGACAAGGAAATGTTCAGAAATATTTATGTACCCTTGGTGAGGCCTAAACTTGAATATGCAGCCCCCTTTGAATCCTCACTTGAAAAAGAACGTAGTTAAGCTTCTAAAAGTTCAAAGACATGCCACGAAACTGGTACCAGAAATACGCAATTTCAGTTATGATGAGAGGCTGAGGGAATTAGACTTACCATCACTCGAAGCTAGAAGATTGAGGGGGGATATTGTGACAGTCTTTAAATTCCTTCATGGTTATGATAGAGTGGATAGGGATCGATATTTTGATACGGCTGGCACTAGAGCTAGAGGTCATAGTTTGAAGCCTCGTAAGAAAACTTCTTTGCAGGATGTAAGGAAATACTAATCCAAAGTTTTAAGTACAGTTTTGACAAGCATCATTAAGTACAAAAATGAAGCCAATCAGGAGACGGGAAGATACGAGCTTTGGGCTCTTTCCCGTAAGCACAATTAGGTAATCACAACTAGGTAATCACAAACACACAAGATCAGGGGATGCGGCCTCTTTAAAATTGCTGTATATAAATGCTGATGGGATACCTGGTAATGCAGTAGAATGAAAGTATAGGATTTACAACAGTATGGCAGACACAGTAGCGGTTACAGAGACTAAATTAAGTGAGGACATAAACAGTGTCACATTTTATCCTATGTGCTTCAGAATATTAAGGGTTGAAACATCTTAAAGGATAGGTGGAGGAATAGCACACCTCACAAGTGAAAGATTTCAGGTTGAAGAGATAAACTTTGCTATAGAAAGTGAGTTCAAGGAATTTCTTGGTGCTAAAATGAATACTGGGTCAGAGAGCATTATAATAACTGTTGTATATAACCCACCAAGGAACCAACAGTTGCTAAAAGTTTATGAGCAAACTCATATAGGCACTACTGATGTCATAAGCTCAGTTGCTAACATTGCACGGGAGAGAATATGGAGGATTTTGATTATAGGAGAGTTTAATCATAGAGAGAGAGATTGGATAAATCTTGACTCACACAGTGGGAAGGACTCATTCGGGGAAAGATTCCTAGATTGCGTACAAAAGAATTTCCTACACCAACATGTACTGGAACCAACGAGGGCCAGGGGTGGGGATGAGTCATCACTGCTTCATCTAGTATTCACAGATAACGTGTTGGATATTGAAAACTTGAGTATGAACCACCAATTGGAAAGAGTGACCATTGTGGGTTGTTAATGGAGTATATCACTGAAGATGTTCTGCCTGAAAGTAGAGGCACTGAGGACACGAGGGGGAACTATCCAAAAGGAGATTACATCAAAATTAATGAGATTTTTGCAGTTATTGACTAAAGGACCTTATTTAACAACATATCTGTACAAGAAATGTTAAACATCTTTTGTAAGGAATATGGTAATATAGTAGATTGTTGCAAACCTTCCACCAAAATAGGAGTTATTCATGCCAGAGAGAAATGGTTCAATAATGAGTGCAAGAGAGCTAAGGAGTGGAGAGACAAATGCTGGAAAAGGCATAGAAGGAGAAAAAATGTAAATGCCTGGCAGAGTTATAATAGAACAAGAAATGATTACCTAAGTAAAAGAAGAGAGGCAGAGAGAGACTATGAAAGGGACATCACCAGGAAGCCTAAAGAAAATCCCAAGCTTTTCAACAGTTTTATCAGATCAAAACTGAAATTCAAAGAACAGGCTTTAAAGCTAAAGAGAGCGATGGAAGCATCATTGAGACAGATGAGGAGACCTGCGAAAAATTGAACAAGGAGTTTAAGTCAGTACTTACAGTAGAAAATACCCCACCCCCTCACATTGCAGAAATATCATGGCCTGGTATTAGAGAACATCATCTTTTCAGCCACAGAGGTATGCAAAGCGCTGATGGATTTAGATGCCCATAAGGCTACAGGGCCTGATGATATATCCCCTTATGTATCTAAAATATGCATTGATTCAATATCAGCGGCACTAAGCAGCATATTTGAAAAGTCGCTGTAGTCAGGGGAGAATCCAAGATGCTGGAAACAGGCAAACGAGGTACCTATCTTCAAAAAGGGAAGGAAGGATATGGCTCTAAACTATAGACCTGTTACCTTGACCAGCATAGTTTACAAAGCTATGGAGAAATTCCTAAGGAACACATCTCTCTACACTTGGAATCCTTCAACTTTTTTGCCAGTGATACAACATGGCTTCAGAGGAGGTAAATCAACAGTAACAAACTTATTAGAATTTTATAATGAGGTAAGCCAAACCTTACAGGAAAGAGAGGGCTGGGCAGATTGCATACTCCTAGACTTCCAGAAAGCACTGGACACTGTCCCACTCGGGAGACTTATTAAGAAGATGAAAGCAATGGCAAGAATAGGTGGAAATATCTTGGAATGGATGAAAACTTACTTAGAAGGAAGGGAACAGAGGGTCAGAGGAAGACACTCAGTTCTTGAATGGAGAAGGGTTAGTAGTGGAGTTCCACAGGGTTCAGTTTTAGGGCCATTTCTGTTCCTTGTGTATGTAAATGACCTACCAGAGTCTGTACATTCATTCATAAATATGCTTGCAGATGATGCAAAGATTGTCAAGAAAGTAAGATACTAGAACAATGGTAGAGAACTTCAGGAAGACCTAATTGTCTGCATGAGTGGTCAGAAAAGTGGCTAATGAAATTCAATATTTCAAAATGTAAGGTAATGAGGATGGGTACAAGTACAAGAAGGCCCAGGCTTGACTCAGTGACAGGAGTGGAACTTTGAGAGACAGAAAATGAGAGAGAGCTAGGAGTAAACATACTGACCGAGTTGTCTCCAAAAATGCATATAAATGGCATAGTAAGAGCTTCCTTGCCATATATATATATATATATATATATATATATATATATATATATATATATATATATATATATATATATATATATATATATATATATATATATATATATATATATATATATATATATATATATATATATATATATATATATATATATATATATATATATATATATATATATATATATATATATATATATATATATATATATATATATATATATATATATATATATATATATATATATATATATATATATATATATATATATATATATATATATATATATATATATATATATATATATATATATATATATAATATATATATATATATATATATATATATATATATATATATATATATATATATATAATATATATATATATATATATATATATATATTGCGTATATATATATATATATATATATATAATATATATATATATATATATATAATATATATATATATATATATATGAATCATTTTTTACTCCGGCCGGGACTCGAACCTAGGACTTATGATTACTAAGTCAAGGCGCTACCACTACACCACAGAAGGTTAAAAGGAATATGAACATAGTGGCATTCAGTTAGAATGCGTTCATTCCTAAGTATAGCAGATAAAAGCTATAAGGTTGGATTCCTTTTAACCTTCTGTGGTGTAGTGGTAGCGCCTTGACATAGTAATCATAAGTCCTAGGTTCGAGTCCCGGTCGGGGTAAAAAAAATGATTCATGTTTTCACATATGTAATGTGCTTATTTGTATTTCATGGCCCGAATGAGATTGGGAATTGAATTAAATGCTAAAATGAAGCCACGAGTGAGGTTGGGGAATCTATAATATGAACATAGTGGCATTCAGTTAGAATGCGTTCATTCCTAAGTATAGCAGATATAAGCTATAAGGCTGGATTCCTTTTAACCTTCTGTGGTGTAGTGGTAGCGCCTTGACTTAGTAATCATAAGTCCTAGGTTCGAGTCCCGGTCGGGGTAAAAAAAATGATTCATGTTTTCACATATGTAATGTGCTTATTTGTATTTCATGGCCCGAATGAGATTGGGAATTGAATTAAATGCTAAAATGAAGCCACGAGTGAGGTTGGGGAATCTGTAATATGAACATAGTGGCATTCAGTTAGAATGCGTTCATTCCTAAGTATAGCAGATATAAGCTATAAGGTTGGATTCCTTTTAGCCTTCTGTGGTGTAGTGGTAGCGCCTTGACTTAGTAATCATAAGTCCTGGGTTCGAGTCCCGGTCGGGGTAAAAAATGATTCATGTTTTCACATATATAATGTGCTTATTTGTATTTCATGGCCCGAATGAGATTGGGAATTGAATTAAATGCTAAAATGAAGCCACGAGTGAGGTTGGGGAATCTGTAATATGAACATAGTGGCATTCAGTTAGAATGCGTTCATTCCAAAGTATAGCAGATATAAGCTATAAGGTTGGATTCCTTTTAACCTTCTGTGGTGTAGTGGTAGCGCCTTGACTTAGTAATCATAAGTCCTAGGTTCGAGTCCCGGTCGGGGTAAAAAATGATTCACGTTTTCACATATGTAATGTGCTTATTTGTATTTCATAGCCCGAATGAGATTGGGAATTGAATTAAATGCTAAAATGAAGCCACGAGTGAGGTTGGGGAATCTGTAATATGAACATAGTGGCATTCAGTTAGAATGCGTTCATTCCTAAGTATAGCAGATATAAGCTATAAGGTTGGATTCCTTTTAACCTTCTGTGGTGTAGTGGTAGCGCCTTGACTTAGTAATCATAAGTCCTAGGTTCGAGTCCCGGTCGGGGTAAAAAATGATTCATGTTTTCACATATGTAATGTGCTTATTTGTATTTCATGGCCCGAATGAGATTGGGAATTGAATTAAATGCTAAAATGAAGCCACGAGTGAGGTTGGGGAATCTGTAATATGAACATAGTGGCATTCAGTTAGAATGCGTTCATTCCTAAGTATAGCAGATATAAGCTATAAGGTTGGATTCCTTTTAACCTTCTGTGGTGTAGTGGTAGCGCCTTGACTCAGTAATCATGAGTCCTAGGTTCGAGTCCCGGTCGGGGTAAAAAAAAAAAATTCATGTTTTCACATATATAATGTGCTTATTTGTATATATATATATATATATATATATATATATATATATATATATATATATATATATATATATATATATATATATAGCCTACCTATGCATTTTCTGCCTTAATGTGCGCCTATTATTTTCATTCTATTTATATTTAGACAGATAGGTAGATAGATTTTTTTTTTTATGATTGTGACACCCGGACGGGCCAAAAAAAATTATTAAATAAAACAGCCCTCATCGGGCCTGGCCGCGAAGAATACATAAAGTAAAGAGAAACAAAGATGGAGAGTGTAATGACTTGTCAGATGTGAAGGGATAATAAAAGATGTGTGATGAATATCCAAGAATATTCAGTGTAGCTGTAGGCATAGAAAAAGAATAGATAGAAAAGGAGATAAATGGCTTTCCATCAACTGCATAAGCATTTATTTTAGAAATTATATTATTTTGTGATAACGCATAAGCACCTTTCAGGCAGATCTTAAATTTTAGATACCATTTAAATAAAATAAAAATGGCCAAAAATAGCTAGAGGGAGGGAAGTAAGAAAGTTTTCTCTCTCTTCATCTTGAATTTGCTTGTGATCTTCCACAAACACTCATTGTTTCTATACAATTGAATAAATTCAGTTAAAAACTGCTTGTCGACGGTTATAACCCAAAGGGGAAACATATGCAATTATACATCTCATAAATAAAGAGTCCAACTTAGATGTATCCAACTTACCAGATTACCATATGGTACCGTAGAGTAAATGGTTTGGTGCCGGCAAATAGATTGGGTACAGATTTACCTGGAAAAATAACAACCAAAATAACAAGAAATTCCTAGACACCAAGGTTAGTAAATATTAGTGCATATAAATTGGGCCTATTAAATAAAGCCAGAGAAATAACTTCCTTTAAATGAAGAAGATATTCAAGACCTGGAAATCCAATAACACATCAGCTCCACTAAGTCGAGCACCCAACTCCGAACGTGTGAAATAAGGTTCTGACAAATCATAGTTCTTCTTCTTACAATTTCTTAATATATAGAAAACTACTGTATTTATCTATTTAGGTATATATAGTATAAAATGTTAAGCATATTTAATCATACGTATTAACAAACTAAATTATTATTATTATTATTATTATTATTATTATTATTATTATTATTATTATTATTATTATTATTATTATTATTATTATTATTATTATTATTATTATTATTATTATTATATGAAAAGTAAACACTGAAAAAAATTAACTTGTTTACTTTCCAAGTTACTACACCCATCCCCTACAAGTCAAGACGTAATGGAGCACGTGAAAGTCAGCTAGATCTACTTACTACCGGAGACTTGGGTACCGAAGGTGTACTAGGTTCCACTACCAATTTCTCTAGAAGATGCTTCATCACTTGTCCTTCTTTTGTAGATGCCTTATAAGATAAAGGACCTATTCTAGATTTAACAATAGCCGGAATCTACTTAGCTACGTGAGCATAATTGCGTACTGTACATGACTGGATCATCTGGAGATAGTTCCAATGATCTAGGATACTTAGGGTCATGTAGTCCCTTCTGGTTCTGCTGTTGCTTTAACACTTTCTGCTGGATAGTTTCTCCAGGTCTTAGTAAATAAAAAACAGAACATATTTGTTGACCAAGTAATAACTCAGAAGGTGACAAACCGGTTGTGCGAGGAGTTAGCCTATACTTGACTAAATATCTGTCAAGGGTAATCCTGACTTCCTCCCCCTTAGCATGAAGCAAAGAAGATTTGAAAGTAAGACAATGTTTTCTGCCAGCCCATTTGTAGAGGGATGAAAAGGTGCAGAAAGTACATGACAACTTCCATTCAGCTCAATAAAACTCTGAATCTCACTGCTAGTGAAGTAGCTAGCATTATCACTCACCAGCACAACTGGCACGCTCCATCCAGCAAAACATGTACACAGTAGGTTTATAGTAGCAGTAGAAGTTATAGTATTAGTCGGGAATATCTCTACCCACTTAGAACGTCCATCAATGATAATCAATAATGAGTACCATTAATTGGACCCGCATAGTCCACATGAATGCAATCCCATGGAACCGATGGCCATTCCCAAGGGTAAAGAGGGCTTTTCTTAGGAAAGCTACGATTTTCTAGACATGTAAAACAGGTCTTTACTAAAGATTTTATCTCACCATCTAACCCTGGCCACCAAAAATTGGCCCTAACCAATTCTTCCACTTTAGATTCACCCATGTGCTCAGCATGTAACTCCCTAAGTAAAATTTCTCTAGCTCTTGAAGGGATAACAACTCTATGCTCCCATAGGACGCAATTACACTGAGTCGATAGCTCCGTCAACCTATTCTTAATTGGTATAAGTTCACTCTATACCTTGTCAGGCCAAACATTATAACAATACTGCAATACGCTAGACAACACAGGGTCAAACTTAGTCCATGTAGATATTTGCTTAGCAGTGACAGGTGTACTATTCATAAAGTCAACAGTATCAATCCATTCAGTGGGTATAGGCACACTCTCATTCATGCAGGTTAAAGGTAATCTACTCAGTGCATCAGCACTGCCTAAAAACTTGCAAGAGCAATGTACCAAGTTGAACCGAAATGCTTACAGAATTAATGCCCATCGCTGTATTCTTCCTGAAGCCATTGTAGGGATACATTTATTAGCTTGAAATAAACCAAGTAGGGGCTCATGATCTGTGACTAGCTTAAACTCTTGCCCCCATAAATAGAAAAGACATCTCTTTACCACAAAAACTAAAGCCAATGCTTTTAGTTCAAGCTGAGAACAATGTCGCTCAGTTTCAGTCAGAGTCCTCGAGACAAAATATGCAGGTCTCTCTACACCATCAATACGATGCGATAGCAATGTACCAGTGCCATAGAAACTACTGTCGACAAATACGGTTATAGGTAATGAGGGGTCAACATGAACTATCAATGTAGAATTCAAAAGAATTTCCTTAGATTTCTTAAACGCACCTTTCTGTTCTTTACCTCAAATCCACTTTTCATTGGCTCATAATAACTTATTTATGGGTTCTAAGAAAGTGGCAGCTTTAGGGAAAACTTTCCTATAAAAATTCTGTAGACCAAGATATGCTTTCAGCTGTGTTACATCTTGAGAACGAGGGGCATTCTTAATAGCTTCTAGTTTTCCCTCAGTAGGATGAAAACCTGATTCATCTACCTTGCACCCTAGATACTCTACTTCCTGTGTCAACCAAGTGCATTTATCCTTGCTTAGCTTAAATTCTGCATCATTTAATTTCTGCAAAACCATTCTGACTTTAGCTACATGTTCGTCTTTACTCTTTCCTGAAACAAAGATATCATCTTGAAAAATAGCCACTCCTGCAATCCTACTAAGCACAGACTCCATAGTTCACTGAAAAATACCTGGAGCAGAGGCAATACCAATACACAACTTGTTTTACCTAAATAACCCATGATGTGTGTTAATGGTAGTCAATAATTTCGATTCATCATCCAAACTCAGTTAAATATATACTCATGACATGTCCAACTTAGAGAAATATGTACCCCAAGAAATAGATCCTAGCAATTCTTCAAACTTAGGCAAGGGATACTTATCCAAAAGTAGGCTTTATTACAGATAAGACGATAAACCACATAGTTGGACTGTTTTATTAGGTTTCAGTACTGAAACTACTGGAGCATCCCACTTTGAATATGTCACAGGCTCAATAATGTCCTCTTCCAAAAGTATATCTAGTTCGATAGCAACCTTTAATCTTAAACCATGGGGAATCATTCTAACATTACAATATTTAGGAAAAACCTCAGGAGATATCATAATACTTACTTCTACCCCTTTCATATTTCCAACTGATGATTCATCAAAAAGATCTGGAAACTCACCCAGAAAAACCTTTTCTGTGGCATTAGCTACATTTTAAATATGTAAATTAGGGTTAGGAGAGACTACTTCATCCACAGAAATGCCTAAAGATTTAATCCATTCACGACCGAGTAGGTTAGGACCATTTTCGTCCACTATGATCAATGCCACCTTTTTAGCATTAGATTTCTCGTCTAATGATACTGATACAGTTGCCTCACCACAGACAGGAATATGTATGCCACCATTCTTCTTTAGTACAGTATTATAACATTTTAAATTGGAAGAATTAAAAAAAGTTTTCTCAAAACCCGATGTTGACATGACAGTCCTAGCAGCACCAGTATCCAGCTGAAAAGGAACTTTAACACCGTTAGCATTGACTTCTAGTGTGTAGGGACTTTAACTGTATGTGCCTTCATAGGAAAAGAAATTTTCTGCATTAGCTCTGATACCGCAAATACTAGGCTTAGAAGTATCACTGACATTTGCCTCTGTCTGTTCCGAGACCACAATAATCTGCTTATGTTTAGTGAAACACACACTGGCTATGTGCCCAACCCTTTTACACTTATGACACTTTCCTTTTTTAAAAGGGCAGTCCTGCCTCCAGGGTTCCTCACCACATCCTGAGCATGGCTTATTAGGCTTAATATAAGAATTAGTCTTACTAGACTGATGAGGGGTGTTGAATTTCTTTCCTTTCTGATTATTGGGTCTAGAATCACCAAAATTAGTAGTAACAGTATTTTGTGATTTACTTCTTAATAAAATGTGCAGACTGGGAATTACTGGAAGAACCACCAAAAGCTTTAACATCCTGTGCCACAGCCTATCTAGCCGAAGCTATTTCAACAGCAATAGTAAATTTCAGGTCCTTTGTAGTTAATAAAGCTTTCTGAGTCGTTTTGTCCCTTAACCCCATCACAAAACGGTCACGAAGCATTTCATCTAAATTAAACCAAATTCATAAGCCCTAGCACAAGCTTTAATACCTGCCACATACTTGGATATACTCTCACCAGCCTCCTGCCTGAGACAATAAAGCTTAGATCTCTCATGAATGACAACGACCTGTTGGCAAAAATGTGATTTCAGTGTCGTAACCAATTCATCATAAGTGCGGTCTTCTGGTTTCTTGGGAGAAACTAGGCTCTTGACTAGGCTAAAGGTTTCTGGACCAAGTAGGGTTAAGAAAGTGCAAAGTTTCTTCTCGTCTTTAACAGAATTTCCCTTAAAAAAACTATTCCACTCTAGTAGAATAACTATAAAAATCATCATCTGCTCCTTTAAACTCGCCAATACTTCCTACCACTGCCATACTGACTTACCAAAAATAATAAAATAGCAAAAAAACAAGTTTCGAGTTCCGTCTTGAAATACATAGGCTTTGGCTAACATAACGAGATGCAAACAAAATCGTAAATAGGCCTAGGCTAATAGGTAATTGGTCTGGCCCACCTTTAGGACACAGTAGATTATCATAGGAAATGCTTAGGACAGACTAATGACAATCCCATCCTCGTTGCCAAAAATATGTTATAATCTCAAGGGAAAATATATGCAATGATACATATCATAAATAAACAGCCTAGCTTAGAAATATCCAACTTGCCAAATTACCATATGATACAGTAGAGTAAATGGTTAGGTGCTGGCAAATAGGTTAGGTACAAATTTACCCGGAAAAAAACAAAATAACAACAAATTCCAAGACACCAAGTTTAGTAAATATTAGTACATATAAATTGGGCCTATTAAATAAAACCAGAGAAATAACTCCCCTTATATGTAGAAGATATTCAAGACCGGGAGTTCCAAAAACACACCAGTAACACAAAGTCAAGCACCCAACTCCGGATGTGTGAAACGAGGTTCTGACAAATTATACTTCTTACAATTTCTTAATATAGAAAACAAGTTACAATACTGTATTGTCCTAATTAGGTATATATAGTATAAATGTTATACGCATTTAATCATAGGTATTAACAAACTAGATTATTATTATTATTATTATTATTATTATTATTATTATTATTATTATTATTATTATTATTATTATTATTATTAGTCTAGCCGCCTGGGGGGAAAGCCAGCCTCTATTGGTACCGGTCCCAAGCCCAGATAAATAGAGAGGGTTGATGTCAGGAAGGGAATCCAACTGTAAAAGCCCATGCCAGAACCAATGAAAAGAGTTGTAATATAGATGAGAACAGTGCTAGGGCGTACTCCGTAAATGGTGCATTGATACATTGCCCTAACTCTGTGACGAGGCAAGGGCTACTGCATCATGATCGGGTGCAGCCAAAGAGGCAAGCTCTAAATGGAATCAGGGTAGGCCATCTCAATATCGGGTCGATGACAGGACGAGGAGGAGAGTTGGCAGATTTAATGAGGATAAAGAAAGTGGATATCTTATGCGTGCAGGAAACTCGATGGAAGGGGAATAAAGCCAAAGACCTGGGTGATGGTTACAAGCTATTCTATAGTGGAGCAAATGCGCAGAGTAGGAATGGAGTTGGTATAGTGCTGTCTGAGGAAATGAAGAATGCAGTGACAGAAGTAAATAGCAAGAATGACTGCATTATGAGAGTGAGGGGAGACAATGAACATCATTAGTGCTTATGCACCACAAGTGGGGTGCACAGAGGAGGAAAAGAGCTATTTTGGAACAAAGTATGTGAGGTAATGCAGGAACTGGGGGAGAATTAGAGGATTATAGTGGGTGCAGATTTTAATGGGTAGGTTGGAAATGGAAAAGATGTAATTGGGCGGGAGCATGGAGGACATGGGATTGGGGAGAGAAACCCAGAGGGAGAGAGTGTAGTAGATTTTGCCATGTCCTTTGATATGGCAATAGTGAACACGTTCCTTGCAAAAAAGAAGGAGCACTTGATAATGTACAGGAGTGGTGGTAGATGCTCTCAAATAGATTACTTTCTTTACAATAGATCAAGGCTGGTGGAAGTTAAGAATTGTAAAGCTATCCCAGGCGACCATGTAGCCCCCCAACACAGGCTTCTGTGTGGACTTGAAGATAAAAAGAGAGAGAAAAACAAAAACGAATGTGATAAAGAAAATCATCTGGTATATATTGTCAGGGAGTGATAATGATGAGAAGAGAGAGTTTAGGAGAAGAGTGTTGGGAGAGATTAATCTGGAAATTGAAGATGTGGAGGAATGGTGGGGACATAATACATCAGTGATTAGGAGGCATGGAAGGGAGATACTAGGGGAAGAAAATGAAAGCTGGTGGTGGGAGGAGGGGTATAAGGGAAGTTGTAAACGGTAAGGAGGTAAAGAAGAAGTTTGAAGAATTACAGTTGCAGGAAGACAGAAAAATAGTAAGGGAGAGAAACGAAGAAGTAAAAAAGGTAGTAGCTCAACCTAAGGCAAGGAAATATGATGAGGTTTATGATGAACTGGAAAGTAAGGAAGGTTTAAACAAGATGTTCAAACCGTCAAAGGTAAGAAATAAAAGTACGAAGGACATCACCCATATTAAACAAATTAAAGATGGAAATGGTACGGTCCTAGAGAAGGAAGAAGACATCCTGAAACGATGGAATGAGTATTTCAAGCAACTGCTAAATGAAGAAAATGAAAGACTTATTAGAGAGGATGGACAAGTAAACATGGGAATGGTAATGAGCTTCTCTAAGGAAGAGGTGATGCGTGCCTTAAAGAAAATGAAGAATGGGAAGGCAACAGGACCTGACATGATTCCTGTTAAAGTTTAGAAAGCCTAAGAAGAGGAAGGGGTAGACATCTTATATGATCTTATGGCAAAAATCTCTGAACAGGAAAAGATACCAGAAGAGTGGCAGGAAAGTATATTAATACCTATATTTAAAGGTAAAGGTGATGTCCAAGAATGCAGCAATTATAGAGGCATTAAGCTAATGTCTCACACGCTGAAGATTCTGGAGAGAATGATAGATGACAGGCTAAGAGAAGAAGTGAGAATAGGGAAACAACAGCTGGGATTTATGGAGGGAAATGGCACAACAGATGGAATATTTTGTTTAAGGCAGCTGATGGAGAAATTCAGAGAAAAACAACGAGACTTGCACCTGGTTTTCATAGACCTTGAAAAGGCCTATGACAGAGTGCCAAGACAGAAAATATGGAGATGTTTGAGGGAGAAGATGGTACCGGAAAAGTATATTAGAATTATTCAGGAGATGCATAGGAATGTGTATACTAGAGTGAGAAGCAGTGTTGGAGAGACAGATGGATTTGAGGTAGGAGTTGGATTACACCAGAGGTCGGCACTTAGTCCATTCATCTTCAATGTGGTGATGGATGCAATGACCAAAGAAGTGAGAGAAGCAGTGCCATGGTGCATATTATATGCAGATGACATTGCTGGCTACTACAGTGGTAACGCGCTGGCTTCCCATTCACGAGGTCGAAAGATCGGTTCCCGTCCAAGACCGAGAGTTTAAGCCGTTTACTGGCAGGAACTGCTGTGGTTGGACACCACAGTGGGGGGTTGGGGCTTGGCCTGGCTGACGAATGCCCATTGTATTGAAATGGAAATAAAGTTTGTTTGTTTGTTTGTTTGTTTGTGTGCAGAGAGGAGCGAGGATTTGGAGGAGAAGTTGGATGGATGGAGAGCAGCACTTGAGGAGAAAGGAATGGGGATAAGCAGGTAAAAAACCGAATATATGTGTGCCAACATTGCTGAGGATGGTGGATATAGCATAAGAATGGATGGGGAAGAGATATAGAGAGTACAGAAGTTAAAGTTCTTAGGGTCCATAGTAGAGGCTAGTGGAAGCATGGATCAAGAAGTGAGACATCGAATTCAGGCAGGATGGAATAACTGGAGGTCTGCATCTGGTGTTCTCTGTGACAAAAAGGTACTGCTGAGATTGAAGAGAAAGTTTCATAGGACTGTTGTAAGACCAGATATGTTATATGCAACAGAAACAGCAAATATGAGGAGGACAGAGGAGAAAGGGATGGATGTAGCAGAGATGAGAATGTTGAGGTAGATGTCTGGAGTAACAAGGAAGGATAGAATTAGGAATGAGTATATAAGAAGATCGACAAAGGTAGTTGAATTATCAAAGAAAATACAGGAGGGAAGGCTTAGATGATATGGAAATCTGTTACAACGGGAAGAACATCATGTTGGAAAGCATACGATGGAGATGGAAGTTCGGGGTAGAAGGAGGAGAGGAAGACCAAGAAAAATATGGCGTGATTGTATAGGGGAAGACTTGAAATGGAAAGGTATTGATGAGGATGAAGCGCAGAACAGATATAGATGGAGACGACTCATTCATAACGGCGACCCCATATCAAAATGGGCTAAAGCTGAGAATTATTATTATTATTATTATTATTATTATTATTATTATTATTATTATTATTATTATTATTATTATTATTATTATTATAATTATTATTGTTATTATTATTATTACTATTATTATTATTATTATTATTATTATTATTATTATTATTATTATTATTATTATTATTATTATTATTATTATCATTATTATTATTATTAAGCAGTTATGTGAGAAATATTTAGCAAAGGGTAAGGATGAGTATTTTGCATTTTTGGATCTTGAGAAAGCGTATGATAGACTTGATAGAGAGGCATTGACTACTTGGTGGCTGGAATACAACTTCAAGAGACAGAAAATGAAAGAGATCTAGGAGTAAACATACTGGCAGATTTGTCTCCAGAAATACATATAAATGGCACAGTAAGGGCAGCATATGCATTCTTATCAAATGTAAGGGTAGCCTTCAGGCACACGGACAAGGAAATGTTCAGAAATATTTATGTAACCTATGTGAGGCCAAACTCGAATATGCAGCCCCCTTTTGGAATCCACACTTGAAAAAGCACATAGCTAAGCTTGAAAAAGTTCAAAGACATGCCACGAAACTGGTGCCAGAAATACGCAATCTCAGTTATGATGAGAGGCTGAGGGAATTAGACTTACCATCACTCGAAGCTAGAAGATTGAGGGGGGATATGGTGACAGTCTTTGAATTCCTTCATGGTTATGATAGAGTGGATAGGGATCGATATTTTGATATGGCTGGCCCTAGTACTAGAGGTTATAGTTTGAAGCTTCGTAAGAAAACTTCTTTGCAGGATGTAAGGAAATACATTTTCAGTGTAAGAGTAGTTGATAATTGGAATTCGCTAAGCGAGGAGGTAGTTAATGCTATCTCAATCCATAGTTTTAAGGACAGGTATGATAAGTATCATTAAGTATAAAATGGAACCGATCAGGAGACGGGAAGATACGAGCTTTGGGCTCTTTCCCGTAAACACAATCAGGTAAATGCAGGTTGTGGAAGAGCCGGGAGGATTGGCTGTGGCACTCCAGCAGTGCCATCTGGACGGTCGCTAGCTCCCTTGTCATTGCCCATTGAGCAAAGTAATCCCTTTATCGTTTCTTTTTTGCTTATATTGGCTACCCCCTAATTGGGGGAGACAGCCAAGGTAGATAGATAGATTATTATTATTATTATTATTATTATTATTATTATTATTATTATTATTATTATTATTATTATTATTATTATTATTATTATTATTATTATTATTATTAAGCTAAAACATTTACTGGAAATAAACAACTTGTTTACTTTCCAAGTTACTACATCTACAAAGGAACATTTAATACTGGGTCTCATCTCACGATGCTGTCAGTGATGTAACTGAGAGTTAACCTCTCGATCATCACATCCACGGTGCCATTCGGTCTGAAGTTCTGGACCAGCTTAGTCTGCGGATTTGAAAACCAAACACTGCTTGGTAACCATCCGATCAACCATCAGTCGGACAGTTGACCATAACCAGTTCACAGACGATCCAATCCGTCTGGTGGGCTGAAGCGAAATAGCACCGTGGATGGACACCATTAGAATGAACAAACAAACAAACAAACAAAAACATTTATTTCCATTTTGTACAATGGTTATTCAACATTAATAGTAACTTATAAGTAGACATGTAATTAAACTAATAAATAAGAGGGTTAGACATATAGTTAAATTAAATGTAGCTTTCATAGAAAATAATAATGCTGTAATAAAAATGTTAACAATAATGTTAATAATAAAGTAGTAAGTATGCCACTAGATACAGGATCGTTATTATCGGCATCATTTCCATATTTGTTTCCTTACAATGAGAATAATTAGTTCTTAATGAGCAGCAACTATTTGTCCAAAAGAAAACTATGTAGTTTGCCTTTGAAAGCTGTGAAGGAGGATGTATTTTTAAGATGCTCTGGAATATTATTCCAGAGTGTTGGCCCTTTGATAGTGATCATCTTTGAACCTGCTTCTGTGTTTGTTCTGTGAATAAAGAGCTCACTGCTCTGTCTTGTGTTGGTTCCCCTTATATCCCTGACTGTCTTTAAATCAAATAGCCAGCTAGGATAATGATGGTCCAAAATTTTGAATACAAAAACATAAATAGCATAAGCGACCTTATTTTCTGCCCGCAGCCACCCAAGTTTATTGAGAGCTGGTGTGATGTGGTCATATTTTCTTATTCCTCCCAGGGCAACTCGAGCTGCAAAATTAATAAGCTTCTGTATTCTGTTTATCTGAGTCTTAGTGGTAGCTCCCCAAACAGTTGTGCAGTAATTAATGTGACTTAGGGCTAGAGATTCAACAACAGTTATTCGAGTGGTAGTCTCAAAATTGTCTTTTATACGTGATTAGTACATTACTGTTCCTGTAACCTTTTTGCATACTTTATCTATGTGGGAATCAAACAACATGTGGTTATCAAAGTGAATTCCTAGGTTTTTGACTGTTTTGCTAGGTGTGATAATATTGTCGCAAAAATTAATTGTTGTGTTTTCTGGAATTTGTGCTATGTGGAACCTTGAACCAATAAATATGCACTGTGTTTTACTTTCGTTAATTAACAGCCCAATTTCTTGGAAATAGGTTTTAATTTTTGACAGAGTGTTTTCTGCTCTTAAAGTTAGCTCTGGGAGATTATTAATATCACCACTAAGGAGTAGTTGAGTGTCATCTGCATATTGTACGACTAGACAGTCAGAAATGAAAGAAGATAGATCATTTACGTAAATGGAGAAGAGGATAGGACCAAGTACTGATCCCTGTGGAACACCAAATGATACATTTTTTGGCACAGAGATAATGTTGTTAAGACGTATGGACTGTTTACGATTAGATAGATACTCGCTAAACCAGCTTGGATCAATATTTAAGTTAATACATTTACTTAAAAGAATTTCATGGTTTACACTGTCGAAGGCTTTTGATAAGTCTAATAATACAAGAAGAGATATTTTTTTCACATCTTTATTATTATATATACTATTCGTAACTTTAAGCAGTGCAGTTTCCGTCGAAAGTTTTGGTCTGAAACCATGTTGGTTAATACTTATTATTCTATTTGATTCTAAATATGACATAAGTTGGCATGCAACAATTTCTTCTAATATTTTAGAGAAAATGGGTAGCAGGAAAATGGGACGATAGTTTGTCACATCTTCTCTGTCCCCCTTTTTATGCAGAGGTATTACATGTGATATTTTCCAAGAGTCAGGAAGCTTTTTAGTAACAATGGAAGTGTTCATAATAGTTAGAATATAGGATGCAATCATGGATAGAGCATCTTTGATGAACTGAAATGGTATACCATCTGAACCATAAGAGCCAGAGTTTCTTAGGCTCTTTATGGTAAGAATTAGGGTAGCACAATCGATAGGAATTATCTTGAAGTACTCTCTTGTGTTTTCATTGGAAGAACTGTCATTTAAGCAATTACTCATATTCACTGAGTTGATGTTTTCTTGAGTTTGTTCATATGTATTTTTGTCAACGTTAGCAAAATAGTTATTAAAGTTTTCTGCTTTGTCTTTCAACTCCGTAATATTTTCATAACTTTCTGATGTACTCTTTTCATTTGGTATCATGCTTCTTATCACTTTCCATGTTGCTGCTGTATCATGTCTAGAGTCATTAAATTGTTTTTTGTAAAAGTCTTTTTTACTTACACTGATGAGAGATCTGACACGTTTCTTTTCTGTTTTATAACGTTCTCGGAGAGTCATATCATATCTATTCATTTTTAGCTCTTTTTGTATTTGATTTCTGATTTGCATTGCCTCTTTGATGTCATTAGTTAGCCAGGGGGCTGAGGGGCGGGTTATTTTTCTTGTTACAATGGGTGCACAACTATCTAAGCATTCAAGGAAGACTTTTGTTAGAATCTCAACCTGCAAATCGACGTTATCTGTGTATTTAATTCTATTAAGTGCATTTGTGTTGTTGATTAATGTTTCACAAAAGATATCAGGGGAGTAATTTTTTAGACACCGGAATGTCTTGAGGAGAGGCTTCCTTTTGGGCTTGTTTATGTTTAGCATAGCAATGTTCAGCTCGTGGTCTGCAATTGGGCAGGGAACTACGTCCCTATAGGGTATACTTTCCACTTTATTTGTTATTATCAGATCTATATGAGTCCTAGAATTGGGGGTTATGCGGGTCGGATTTGTCCCTATTTGTATTAACTTCACAGTGTTGATCACCCTTTTCATTTTGTTATCTGCTGAGAGCAAGTCATCATTAAAATCACCAAGTATGTATATGGGATTATGACGCACACAGATATTTCTGAATGTTTCTAGCAGATGATTGAATGAACTGGTAGGTGCTTTAGGGTGACGGTAAACACACCCTACAATGAAAGATGGAAGTTTCTGATACTGCACAGTGATCCATAAATCTTCGAGCTCTCCTCAGGTTCTTCTAAACCTGTGGTTATTTCTGATGCACAAAGATAATTTCTAACATAAATACAAACCCCATCCCCTCGGCCATGGTCATTGCGAAATATTTTAAACTCTGGGGTATTCACATATTTATTTTCAGTTGTAGGAGGAAGCCAAGTTTCACTTACACAGAGGATGTCTATGTTGTAGTCTTTTGTTAGCATTATTATTTCCTCAAAATGAGCGAGCAGGGACTGAGCGTTCACATGTACTAATGTTACATTCTTACCATGTTTCATTGGGGTGGTATCCATAGTCATAGTTGTGATTACCTAATTGTGATTACCTAATTGTGTTTACGGGAAAGAGCCCAAAGCTCGTATCTTCCCGTCTCCTGATCGGTTTTGTAGTTTCGACTGTGTGATTCTGCTGGGAATTCATCATTGTAGTGTGTTCTGGGGTTAGCCCATGGATCGTGGTGTCTGTACCTGCCGTTGGATGTGTAACGCTGGTTTGAGTACGTGCCGTGGTATGATCGGGCCTTCCCAAAGTTTGTATGCCTAGGTGAGTGTCTAGGGTTGTAAGAGCCATCACTCCAGGAGAAGTCTCTTGTGCGTGGACGGCGATAAGAGAGGTTTGTATCGTGTCTCTTTCTGTAGTCTCGCGTATAGGGGATTGTTTCATTAGCTCTTTGCTGTTTATTTTGGTATGACTGTAGTTTGGGATATTTTGTAGATATACCCAGGTTGTGTCCATTGTTTGCCCCCACGAAATGGCTGGACAATTGTGCCTGTAGGCCATTGATTCAGTTTGTAAGGCACATATTCAAATCCTTTCGATATCGTTATTGCGAAGGAAACCCAGTTTGATTTCCGAGAAAGCTCCTTAATCAAGACTTCTTCAGAAGGAATGCCTTGATTTGTCAATGTATTACGTATCTCTCTTTCAAAGGGGTTGCCAGGAATGCGAATATATATTTGAACTGTAACCCTTGCACTTGCATTATTGGGCAACTGTGGCTGTGGGGGAGAGGACTTCGATGGGATGCTTAGAATAGAGACTGCTGCTATTTTGTCTTTTCTGTTTTCTTCATTGTTTTGCAGCCTATTGCTGGGTTGGTTATTTGTGCTGGAAGATGTAATTTGGTTGTCCTGGTTAGTGATAGTTGCTGTGTTGTTAGGAGTAGTGGAGATTGACTCTATATCTTCTTCGCTGTTTTGCAACTCTTTACCAGGTTGGTTGTTTGTGCTGGGAAGAATCTTGTTCTGGTTAGTGCCTGTTGTTGTATTGCTAGGAGTAGTGGGGAAGGACGCTGTTGTTTCATCACTATTTTGTAACCTGTTACTGATTTGATTATTTATGCTAGATGGTGTATTCAGGTTGTCTTGATGACTATCACTTTTATATGGATCTACCTCTTCTTCACTACCACTGTCACATTCGTCTCTCAATGCACTGAAGGAATTGTGAGTAGAGACAGAAAACCTAGTTTGCAAAACCTGAGGGTTGTTGATAGAAGGGACATCATCGTTGTTAGGTGACAGCACTGAACTGAGAGGTGGAGATGTTTCTAATAGCAGTTTCAACCTAGAATTATCTCTTTTAAGTAGGACAATGTCAGATTCTAGCAAACCCACCTTGTGTTGTAAGGCTTTCACCTTTTCAGCATCTGCTTCCAAAATTTTCACCTTATCTGCAAGACTTTCTATCATTCGATGTAGGTCTCCTAGGTCGTTTGTTTTTTTAGACTCTATGGATTTTACAACCGAAGTTTGAGGTTGAAATTTTTTTTTTTTTTTTAACCTTTATTTCCATTTCATTACAATGGGTATTCGTCAGCCAGGGCAAGCCCCAACCCCCCACTGTGATGTCCAACCACAGCAGTTCCTGCCAGTAAACAGCTTAAACTCTCGGTCTTGGACGGGGACCGATCTTTCGACCTCGTGAATGCGAAGCCAGCGCGTTACCACTGTACTAGCCAGTTCACCATTCATTGAGATATTCAGGACACTTGCGCTAAAAGTGATTATGTTTGTAATTATCTCTTTTTTTACTCGTTTTTTTATGATGTGTTTACCACTGTATTGGGGAAAGAGTTCCACTACCTTCGAAAGCAAAAGTTGACTTGTTTTGTACAGAGTGACTTTTTTAATTTTTTCCAATTCCCTTCTGATGTCCTCACGTGAATATACGAATATTCTGTCCAGGTTTTTTTTTAGATAAACAAAAAGAATGATACAAATTTACAGTGAGATTGCAAATATCTTAAAAAAAAAAAATAGAAACAAAACCCCCTCATTGTTTATACTTACTGGCGCCATCACGCACCATTGTTTCGAAGTCTACCGTTAAAAAGGCAGTTCTCAATTACTGATCCAAACCCACCTGAAAAATAAATTTTATTTCCATATGTAAAAACGAACTAAACAGCTTACATATACCATAGACTAGAAGGTTACCCAACTATAAAATAAAATAAACTGATCTTATGCTATAGAAATAACTCACTAGCTTCTTACATAATAATTTTCAGCCCTTGTTATAAAGAGTAATCACTGAAACTCCATGTTAAAGAGAGCTTTAGATATCTCAATCGTACGTTGTCCTTCCCTTCTCTTCTGTGACGTCATTTGACACTACAAATAATCAACATCTCTTTAGCAGAAGCCCTTGAATGCTGCAAGAGAAGCCGAGGCCTACTGAAAAGAGAAAAAGAAAAAAAAAAGGCCGAGCCAACGGAGCATAATCCTATATTCGTACAATACAACGAATCAAGATGTCGGAAAACATTTTTCTCTTCGTGCCGAACCTCATTGGTAAGTCGTTATGGTTTGAATTTTTTTTTTTAAATTCTTATTTCACTGATATCCAAGATAGATGAGGCTATGCTACTCTGCTACATTAAAAGGAATTTTGTAGACTTGGGTTCTGGTCGTTGGATAACATAATAGAAATATAGTAAATGTGTTCAATTTTGTATTTTGGGCCTCCACCTTGGGAAAAATCACCTGAAATTTATCACATTTTGTCAGGATCGCTTTGGCTAGTTCAAACCCCAGTCAGGAAACGAACGAACAGTTATGATATTTTTGGTGTTTTAAATATTTTTTTCAAATTTTAGTTCCGTCATTTGATCTGTTTTGGGGCGAAAGAGTGAACACTTACCAAGGAACTTTGTGCATTAGATTCCAATAATGGTTTTTAGGGAAAATGATAAAAAAAAAAAATCCTTCACGTTGCAAAGTTGGGTAACATTGCATTATTACCCCGTTTTCGAATTAATATTAAATGTACAATTAGGTCCTCGACCTTAATAAGGGTCTGGCTAGGTCAGGATGAATATGAATCCATATAAAAATTGTTTGAACGTCTACATCAGATCCCTAGATATCTAGGTGAGTGGGGGTAAAGGTGAAAGCAAATAATGAAATCCACTAGAAAACTGCCAAGATGTAATATTCAATTATATCCCAATTAGTAACCTTTAGTAGTCATTGGTGAATTTGGTTTGATACTTTCGTCATTGGTCATCTGTGGATTTTTCAGCTCATTAGTGGGTGTGGGAATGGTTTTAAGTAATAGCTTCTAAGGAAATTTAGGGAACTGAACTGACACCACTCAAAATAAAATTCAACATGCAGCCAGTATGTAAAACCATTTAGGATGAGTCCCCAATCATATAATCCAACTTCGGCACAAATCTGTACCGACAGTCGAATATATTAATAAAAAAATATCCATATGGCTAATGGCTTCTTATTCTTTGCTCTATCCAGTATCTCATTAAAGAACTGCTCTTTGATTACACCATATGCCGAATCAATCCCCAAACTCCTGGTAGCACCAGATCCCTCATGTAAGACAGTAACAAAAATTGTAATTTGACACCTGTGTTGCTGCACAAAGTTATTCAGTGCAAACTAGGAAAGAACTGATAATGATGGCTATGTAAAAAAATAAAATCAACAGCTTCCTTATTTAATTGAAATGAATATAAAAGTTTCATTGCTTAACAATGGAATTTTAAAAAGAAGTTACATTAGTTTGCACACTAGTAATCTTGAAATTAAGATTCATAAGTCGACTGCAGTTGTAAGTTTAATATGTGAAAAGATTAAGCTAAGGAAGGCAAAGGAGAGTACACCTTCCCTCCATTGGTGGAATACAGTAATGTAGTGCCTGATTATATGTTGTAGGTTAGTTGGGTTTAAATACTAATAGGATAATACATTGGAAAAAGAGAGAGAAAAAAAAGTTGTTTCATTGCCAGAACTCCTCTAATGTAACAGTTTATCAATCTATTTTGATGGGCTTTACTCCCAATGCACCAACCTATGTGCTATGCAAATAAACATGCAAAAATAGCATATATGCAGAAGGCAATATTGAGTATTTCCTCAATAGAACACATGATGCCTTGTTCAAAAAGATCACTCTTTATGTGGCCAATGCATCGTACCATTCTGCATAAATCATGAATGCCATGAATAATGTTGACATATGTTCAGAATGATGACAGATTAAGTGAATAATAAAATTAATATTTAAACAAATAAAAAATTTAATTATTTTTCACTGTATTCAATTCCCTAATGAAATGTTTCTAGACATCTGTTTAATCCTAGACAACACCCAAACCCAAAGTCAGTAACACATAATATTTGTATATCCGTAACAGAATCCATGATTTTTCAATTGGTACAGATCAAATTCTATGAATATAGATTTAAGAGCAAATACAGAAGATTCTTCTATTGAAATTGCGATAAAGATCAACAATATTTTTGTTTTTAAAACCAGTCTCATTTTTTATATCCCTTGTAAGTTGACTATGCTTTCTCTAGGAGGCTTACACTGCATAAGAGAAATAAGAAATACACTCTCAGCTGATAAAAATGTAAATGGGTTTGCAATTAAAGTTTTTAAGTATATATACTTTATTTAAAAATGTCAATCAAATAACTCAGCATAATAGGTAAATAATTTAAAGTTCCCATCGCACTCAAACTTCTATTTTCAAGTATTACCATTGTTTGGGTAGAGAAAACTTATTTTGAGATATCTGTGTCATTTCTAACCATAAGTATGAGGAACTCCGCATAACCTGGGCGTGAGTATGGAAAGTCATGTGACTGATTTTGACCTACCACAATGTTCTGTAGCTTTAGAATTACTTATGAAATCCACTGTCCTAACAAAGATGCCTTTTGAATATTAAAAATAAAAACTGAATAGTAACTGCATGTTGATGCTGTTTAGAATCCTCTACAATAAATATGCATCTTCTTATACCTGTAAGCTAAATTGCATAGATCTAGTTAGGTTTAGACTTAAAACACTGATTGTTGGTTAAGTTTCTCTTACTATATACAGGAGTCCTCGACTTACGTCAGAGTTCTGTTCCTGAAATGTGATGTAACCCGAATTTTAGTGTAAGTTGGAACACACCTAAAAATCACCTATGCTAATGCACTTGTAAGTTTCTCCCTTTTCCAAGCATTTCACAACCTCTAATTTCACCTCCATTATGATGGCTTTCCTTTTCTTTGAATCACTGCCATCAGAAAAATGCTTTATGCATGGGAGGTATAATACAGGCCAAAAAAAAAAAAAAAAAAAAGCAAATTAATTTATGGTGCTTCGTTGTAATCATGAAACATCATAACTCGAGGACATCGTAAACCAAGGACCCCCTGTATATATATTGTATATACTGTGCTATGAATAGTGGCCTTAATCCCTCTTGTAAGAGATATGGCAATGCAAATGTGCATATCCATTTGCCAGAGGACAAATTACGTCATCTCACCTCCTTGTGGATAATCAGTCATCACAACCGCACTGCTCATCTTGATTGCATGGTAAGTGGGCAAGGATCCTCTGCCATTAGACCCAACAGCCGAAGCTGATATTTTCCCACCTCTTCAACTCATTGCAGCCTCCCCACCTGCCCACCTTTCCAAGTTTACAGCACTGAGCAAGAGCGAGGAAATCCATTTGGCTCGCATCGCCGTATCTCTTGACTCTCTTCCCTGCTCCATTGACACACTGTACTATATGCACCCATTACGCTTTTCACCTTGTCCATCCATATCATTCTAAGTTTTCTTTTAGGCCTTACTACACTTACCTTTGCTCTCTACACTCTCCTTGCTAGTTATTCCATATATATTCTTTCTAGATGCCCAAAGCATCTCCTCACTCTCAGGTCTAACTTATCTTATACCTTTCTTGCAATACCCATTGTCTGCCTCACCTCATCATTCTCACTCTGTCTATTCTTGACACATCTATCATAGTTCTCAGACACTTCTATTTAGTTACATTTAATATGTTCTATTCATCCTTTTTTACATTTCAAGTGTCTGCTCCATACAATGAGGAATGCACAATCACTTCCTTATAATCAATTCTTTGGATGCATTCCTAAATATCTATTTCTCATCACATTTTTCATCCCAGCTAAGTATTTACTTGCTTCCTCTATTCTGTGGCTGTTTTCTGCATCCACTCCTCCAATAAATGCTACTTGCAACCCTAGAAGCTTAAAACTCGCAACTTCATCAAGCATCTCCCAATCTCTTCCAACACCAACAACATCCCTAATACCCAACCCTCAACAGGTTGAAGTGAATCACTGCATACTGCAATTATATATTATACAGTACAGTATTTGCAAAGGAGACAAAAATGCAATGTATAAAAATACAGGTAAAAAAAATTAAAAATTGTTATTTACAAATCCCAAAAATGCAAGAAATACAATATTACAAGCACAAAACACAATAACTGTAATGAATATTGTATGAAACTTATTGTCCACTCATGCTTGGCTTGAGATCATTTATGTTGTCTTTATCAGGGTCTGCGCTCATGGTAAATGGAGTGTTACTTTTACACAAACTCACTGATCGTTGTCTAAATGGTTTGTTTTATCTCATTATTGTTTTCACAATATTACAGAGAAACTTCATTAACATTTTTCCTCAACCTTATCAAATCTTGCAGTGTCTGAATCCATTACCTTAATATAAATAAGGACTTTAGTTAGTAGCAAAAAGCCTTCAGATAAGCCCATCACTGAGTTTTCTTCCTAGTTTCTTCTCTTCCTCTGCCCTCCTTTCTTCTACCACTCTTACTTTTTCCTAAGTTATCAGTTCGTCATTTGTTAGTTCCCCAGCTTCTTGGTTAAGCAATTCCTTGACATCTTCCAGTGTACATTCCAAAGACAAAATATAAGAAAGTTTCACTATTTCTCATAAATCACTTACTCGTCAATGTTTACTGTCGAATCCATGAAAAGTATTTACAAATTTGTTTCCATATATTTTCTTGATTCCATTCTTACACTTCATCACAGCTTCCCATGCAGTAGCAATATTTTTGATGCGCAATAATTTAATATATTTTTACCAAAGGTCTGTTCCCTTACTTCCAGTTTTCTCTCTGACAATTTCGCATCCATGATTGTTGACGGCGCAAGATCTGGCTCATTCCCTGTTACCTGTGATGTTCCATAGGGATCTGTTGTTTCACCTCTTTATTCCTTCTCTTCATCAACCATATTCTTCAGGCCTCATCCTACTCTCTTTTCCACACCATTGCCGACAGTTCTGCCCTTCATTTTTCCTCTGCCTTCTCTTCGCAACCTTCAGCTGCTTCTCGTAATCAGGCTCGTATCACTTTCTTCTACTCTCAAGTCCAATTTGCAGAGGGTATCTGAGTGGGGCACCCAAAATTTAGTTGAATGTAATGCCTCCAACACAGTTTCTGGCTATCTCTTTAAATTCTTCTCTGGCTGATAGCCCTATTGGCTTCAAAACTAACGAAATTTACCCTCTTAATTCTATAAATATATTAGGAATCCAGGTAACCTCTAACTTGTCTTGGAGGAGTCACATTATCCAAATTTCTAAATCTGCATCCAAAGAGTTGGGAGTTGTGTTTTGTTTTTGTCATTACTTTTCCTCTCTGTAGTTACTTGAAATCTATAAAGGCCTTATCCTCCCTGCTTAGAATACTGCCCACACAACTGAGGTGCTTTTTCTAATACTTACCTCCTTGATACGGTTGAATGTTAGGCAATAAGACTCATCAATGACTCTTCTCTGACTTTTAATCTGGATTCTCTTTCTCTTTGCAATGAGGTATCATTCCTTACTCTTTTCTATCCCTACTACTTCCATCACTGCTCTGATGAGTTGGCAAATTTTATCCCTTCCCCACTGATGAGGCTGCGTAACACTCTCCAAGCAGCCTTGTCTCCCAGTTACTGTGTGGAGATATGTATCTCACGGTTTGGTTGGAGCAGTGACGACTTCTTTCCATCCACCTCCAGACTCGGGAGCTCTCTTCCTCCTTCTGTCCTGCCAAATTCTAATAACCTATCTTCCTTCAAAAAGCAGATCTATCATCATCTTGGGGCCACATCCTGCCATATTCCTAGGTCCTCAGTAATTTAACTATTCTTTCAGCCTGTCCTTTTCCCATTGTGTATCATTCCGGTATTTCTGCCTATTCCTTACACTTCTACTATTCTTTCTGTCTGTCCTTTTCCTATTGTGTATCATTCCCATATTTCTTCCTTGTCCTTAAAGATCTCTTTTTCTTCCGCTTACTGTTTTCTTGGTGCCTGGGCCTGATGAGGGCAATATAAAAAAAAAACCTGAACTTGAGGAATAAAACGGTTCAGGAACCAGTCTTCCAACAATGCCTTTGTCATCTTTGCTTTAGGACTGGCACAGCAGCAGATGGGCATAATGTGCTTGTTTACATTCTTGAACATCCTAGGGATTTTAGAATGGTAAAAAAAGGAAAAATTAAGCTTAAAACCTGCGATATCCCCGTCAGGCTGCACCGTCAACCTTTCCATATGCATTATGCCTTAAATCCAGGCATGCTTTATGCTTCTTTATGGTTGCAAGTATAAGCTGTAATCTGTTTCCAAAACAATGCTGTCTCATCTACATTGAAAACTTGCTTTGCTTGATATTCTTTTCTCATAATAATTCCATCTAAACATGTCCATAAATCTATCAGCTCCTTCCTTGTTTGCACTTGCTGCCTCTCCATTCACTCGAATATTATGCATTCCAAACCTTTTCTTGAATTTATGGAACCAACCAGTACTTGCCATAAATACTTGAAAGTATTTTTCGTCAGCCTGCTCCTTCAAAGTTTTAAATAGACTTCTAATCTTCATCTGCTCTGCAAAAAAGCTTAATGATGTGCATTTTGGGATCTGATCTTCAGTCTAAATATGTAACAAATTCTCTATTTCGTGGATGGCCCTGGTCTATTGCTTTTTTATTACAGTCAATCACATGGGTGTTGAACATATTGCAGCTTCATGCATCCACACTTTATCCATTAAAATCATCAACACAGTAAAGTGTGATAGCTTGAAATCATATGCGTTCACATTAACTTTCTTTCCTCCTTTGTACTGCTTAATTATAGTTATAACCATGTCGAGATCAATTGGCTTTCTTTCCTTCTGGGCTCTTGTAGGAGTAGACAATTACAGTTAAATTTTCATAGACATCATGGTGTTTTGAAGAAATTTTACTAAAGTGCATATAAACTATCTGCAGTGGGTGCCAACAGTAGGGGGAAGATGACCATCTCTCTGGGATGCTAGATAGCCACAGTCATGGCCACAAATGCTGTACATATTTGCTCTTGTGGTTGCAGTTGTAAAGTTGAATACAGTAGTAATAAGTTAATAATATGAGCGTTTCTGTGAGGAAATGTTATGAAAATAATAAATGCAACTACCAAAATATAATTTTTGTCACCAAGCATGGTATTTTTGGATGATAGTAATGATTATAACACGATGAAGCAGCATGCTCTTAAAAGAATAATAAATGCTCCACTTTTGGCACTTTGAGCTTACCCAGCACATTCTTTTGTAACTTTCTCTTTGACTTTTCATGGAATGACTATTGATTTTGAACCCGTAACCCTGATCAGGTAACCCTAAAAGTTGCTGAGATCATAACCATAGAAATGGAGGATTTCTTCCTCTCTTCCATGGAAAGTTTTTCTCCCCCTAATCCTTTGTTTGACCATGCCTGGTCCATGGCTATTCAGGCCAGGGATCGAGCATACTGGTCCTACCAAGCCTGTCCTTTTGATTTAAATCGCTTTGCTTTTTTTACTGCTAGGAATCGCTGCACTGTTCACATTCGAAGGTCTAGAAGTTTCTTTTTAGGAAAGAAAGTTGGTGACCTTAACTCCTCTCCCACTGATAGATATTTCTGGTCCTTAGCCAAAAATTTTGATGTTCTCACAATGAATTTTAGCCATACAGGGTATACTACCTAACAGAAATTGGTGTATTATGGCTGTTTAACATAAATTACATTATATTAAAAAAATAAGTTTTTGTAATTATTACAACTTTAAATACTTATCTTTCCTAAAATCAAACAATTCCTCAGAAAAGAACAGTTAGTTGCTGCTGAGGAACAAAATGATTGTAAGTATTTTAAGGACCATATGTTATCAATATTTCTGACTCAATACTATGGTAAGAATTAATTATTTCCCTTGTATTTTAAGTAATTTGGCTTCTTTCATCGTAGTAATTGCTATTTTCAGGTTATGGACGAATCATTTTGGCGCTTATATCATTTTACTATATGCCAACAAGCCCTGGGATAGCTGCAGGTAGCTATATCTTATCTGGATTTCTGGATGCTTTTGATGGACATGCAGCACGAATGCTTAATCAAGGTAAACAATGATGATTTCGTTATTTACTCTGAAAATAAACTTGAATATTTATAGTCAACTTTGTGTCAAACTATATAAAGCAGTCATATCTTGTAGCCCTATCTTAATATATATGCCACTTATTTTTAATTTTTTAATTACAATTTTCTAAGATTACACTTAGCTAGTATATATATATATATATATATATATATATATATATATATATATATATATATATATATATATATATATATATATATATATATATATATATATATATATATATATATATATATATATATATATATATATATATATATATATATATATATATATATATATATATATATATATATATATATTATATATATATATTATATATATATATATATATATATATATATATATATATATATATATATATATATATATATATATATATATATATATATATATATATATATATATATATATATATATATATATATATATATATATATACAGTGTTACCCCAGTTATTCGCGCTTCCTGGTTCGCTTTCTCACTCTATCGTGGTTTTTTTTTGGATAAATTATTATTTTATTTCATGGGTATATGCAAAAATATTAAAATATTAAACAAAAAATTCTCAGTATTTTCATTTTTTTTTCATTGAAAAAAACATATTTCATTATCTAATTGATAAAAAAAAATTATTTCCCAGCCTACGAATAATAAATCAGTAAAAAATAGTAAAAAACATAAATGTAGATCGATAGATAGATAGATACGTTTATTGACCACCTCTTTTGAAAAGTACAGTATAATCTTTACAAAAGGAATATTTGGTCCAAATTACAGTGAATAAATACAATAGATTTTGTACAATCATCAAATAAGTAGATGAATTTTAAATTAATATACATTGTACTAATAACTGAATGATATACGTACGTACAGTATAACTCACAGTATTGCTTCATACGAAATAGTGTTCGATAGCGTACAATGTATTGGGGTCGCAGCTACGTGAGCTAGCATATATATTTATATTTCCAGTAGTTTCATGATTTTATTGATAAAAAAAACGTATTTATTAGCCTAAGAATAATAAAACAGTAAAAAATAGTAAAAAACATAAATACTAACAGTATTTCAACATGTAAAATACGATACCGCTATCAGCGTTTTGGACAAAGACTCGTTCAGTCTAACTCACGTTTTGCTTGTGTTCGATAGCGTACAATGTATTGGGGTCGAAGCTACGTGAGCTAGCATATATATTTATATTTCCAGTAGTTTCATGATTTTATTGATAAAAAAAAAAGTATTTCTTAGCCTAAGAATAATATAACAGTAAAAAATAGTAAAAAACATAAATACTAACAGTATTGCAACATGTAAAATACGATACTGCTATCAGCGTCTCGGACAAAGGCTTCCACCATCTTCCATTGTCTCGCCTCACTCGTGTGCGCCATTCATGTTGTGCTTATTATTATTAATATGTTTTGCTTGTGATTTTTTACTCGCATATTTTAACCTTTGCAATGCCTCCCAAGCATCCTTCATCTTCTAAGGCTTCTTGTAGTGAGCCTAAGCGGCAAAGGAAAATGTTAACCATTGTAGATAAAGTGAAACTCTTAGATATGTTGAAAGAAGGAAAAAAGTTTGTGGATGTCGGCTGCTATTTTACGTAAATGTAAAAATTATTGTAAAATATGGAACCTATTAATGTCAAGTCATCATCACCTCATTCATGGTAAGTTTTCCTATCACTTTCATAAAAAAATTACGTTGCTTGCTGTTATTTATAATGTAAAGGGTGTTTTTTTAACAGTACAGGGAGGGTTTATACAGTGTAAGTGTAAAAATTCATTAAAATATCTATGTACATATAGGCTGATCTCTACTCCGCGAATTTCCGGGTTCGCGCCGGGTCCTGGAACCAAACTACCGCAATAAGTGAGGCAACACTGTGTATATATATATATATATATATATATATATATATATATATATATATATATATATATATATATATATATATATATATATATATATATATCAATCCCTCGCTATATTGCGATTCATCTGCGAATTCAGTGCATCGCGGAATTTTTTGGCGAGCGTATGTATTTTATATTTCAGTTTTTATGGGTATATCACGTGAATCCATTATATGTGGAAATAATAAAATTTCCAGTATTTTCATTATTTTGTTGATAAAAAAAAGTATTTCCTAGCCTAAGAAATATAAAGCAGTAAATAGTAGTAAAAAACATAAATTTAAACATGTAACTTACAATATTGCATCATATAAAATATGATAGCGGTATCGGTGTTTCAGAATACGCAAAGGGTCGCACCTACGTGAGATAGTACATATTAAAATTTCCAGTATTTTCAATTTTTGATAAAAAAAAGAATTTCCTAGCCTAAGAATAATAAAACAGGAAAAAATAGTAATAAGCATAAATTTAAACATGTAACTCACAGTATTGCATCATATAAAATGCGATACCGGTATCGGCGTATTGGAAAATGCAAAGGGTCGCACCTACGTGAGATAGTACATATTAAAATTTCCAGTATTTTCATTATATTATTGATAAAAAAAGTATTTCCTAGCCTAAGAATAATAAAACATCAGAAAATAATAAAAAGCATAAATATAAACATGTAACTCTGCACCATATAAAATACGATACCGGTATCGGCGTCTTGGAAAATGAAAAGGGTCCCATCTACATGAGATAGTAAATATTAAAATTTCCAGTATTTTCATTATTGATAAAAACAAGTATTTCCTAGCCTAAGAATAATAAAACAGTAAAAAATAGTAAACAACATAAATTTATACTTGTAACTCTGTACCATATGAAACGATACCAGTATCGGCGTCTTGGAAAATGGAAAAGGTCGCAACTACGTGAGATAGTACATGGGATGCTATTTGCTGATGGGTGGGAGATGACGAATCACAGAATTGTGTTCTGTATACTGGGGCTGATTGGCTTTTTGATTGAAGCTTGATTTTCAAAGCATCTTCCATTGTCTCGCCTCACCCATTCGGTTACTCACGTGTGCGCCTTTCTCGTTGTGCCTCATAATACGTTGTGCTTGTGTTTTTTGTGAAAATTTTGTATTTCAACCCCTGCATTGCCACCCAAGCGTCCTTCATCTTCTAAGGCTTCTGGTAGTGAGCCTAAGCAGCAGATGTTGATCATAGCAGATAAGGTAAAACTGTTAGATATGCTGTTATTAATAAAGTAAAGGGTGAGTTGTTAACAGTGCAGGGAGAGTTTATATAATAAAGGTAAAAATAAATGTAAAATACCTGTAATATATATGGTGCTGCTACTTCGCGGATTTTCACCTTTTGCGGGTGGTCCCAGAACTGAACCCCCGCGATAAACGAGGGATCACTGTATATACGGTATATATATATATATATATATATATATATATATATATATATATATATATATATATATATATATATATATATATATATATATATATATATGAAGCAAATAAAGGCCCATAAATAAAACACAAAAGAAGCGAAGATGTATTATATATTGCGACTGGACTCCAGTCCTCTTCAGGTACAAATGAATCGATATATAGAAAGCTCTGTTTACAGACTATGGGGGGAAGAGATGCTTCCTACGATTGCCAGGAGGATCCACGATGGGATTATCTGCAGACCTCAGGTCAGGTGGATGGTCATTTGGCATAATCTTCTTAATGAGGTCTTTTAATATTGCTTCATCCACAATGTCAGATTTCCATTGTCCATTTGAAAAATTTAAAGTTTCTAATTTTTCTATAATGGCTGCTTCAGGTATCTTTCTCCTGTATTGGCAATTAATCTTATATAGCAATGAGGACTCACTCCAATTAATATGGTGAACAGTATCTCGCATATGCACAAATAAAGCAGAACTTTCAGCTCCATATTGCACTGCTCTTTTATGCTCAGATATTCTTTGTCCTAGCAAATGACCAGTTTTACCTATGTAAGATTTATTGCAGGAACTGCAATCAATTTTATAAATCCCTGCTTCTAAAGAATTATAATTTTGATATACGTTAATAAGTGAAGAACCAATTGTTTTAGGATGATTAAATATAAAAGGATTACTTCTGCCTAATTGATCACTAAGAATTTAGACAGAAGTAATCCTTTTATATTTAATTATCCTAAAACAAGTGGTTCTTCACTTATTAATGTATATGAAAATAAAAAAGCTTTAGAAGCAGAGATTTATAAAAGTGATTGCAGCTCCTGCAATAAATCTTACATAGGTCAAACTGGTCGTTCGCTAGGCCAAAGAATATCTGGTCATAAAAGAGCAGTGGGATATGGTGTTGAAAGTTCTGCTTTATTTGTGCATACGCGAGATACTGGTCACCATATTAATTGGAGTGAGTCCTCATTGCTATATAAAGGTAATTGCCAATACAGGAGAATGATACTTGAAGCAGCCATTATGGGAAAATCAGAAACCTTAAATTTATCAAATGGACAGTGGAGATCTGACGTTGTGGATGAAGCAATATTAAAAGAAAAAAAAGACCTCATTAAGAAGATTATGCCAAATGATCGCCCACTTGACCTGAGGTCTGACGATAATCCCATCGTGGATCCTCCTGGCAATCGTAGGTAGCATCTCTCCCCCCCCCCCATATTCTGTATCCAGAGCTTTGTATATATCAATTGATTTGTACCTGAAGAGGACTGGAGTCCAGTCGTAATCACAAAAAACTGACCAAGTGATTGCTACTGGACTCCAGTCCTCTTCAGGTACAAATGAATTGATATATACAAAGCTCTGGATGCAGAATATGGGGGGGGGGGAGATGCTAGCTACGATTGCCAGGAGGATCCACAATGGGATTTTCGTCAGACCTCAGGTCAAGCGGACGGTCAAGTGGCTGCAGTCACAAAAACTAACCAAGTAGAAGGCATCTCCTACTACACAGATTGAACTGTCAACACAAGTATCCCTGCAAATGGAGCAGCAGTCTGCTCGGAATATTTTACAGCTTCCTGGAGACTTTCAGACTCCTGCTCCACTCTGCAAACCGAGTTATTTGCCATCAAAATGGCTCTGCAGAACTCAATGGAAAAAGGACAAGGACCTGTAACCATACACACCAACTCACTCTCCTCTGTCCAAGCACTACAACAGCAAAAGTTCAAAGAAAACATCAACTTAATCAGCTCGGTCCAAACACTGTTAGTGCAACATCAAGAACAAGGAAGACCGGTAACAATCAATTGGATACCCAGCCACATGAACATCCTTGGAAACGACAAGGCAGATCAACTTGCCAAGGATGCTGTCTTATGCCACAGCATATAGCACTCTATACAACCCAGCCTACAGCAGTACAAATAAAAAACCAAGCAGGCACTACAGAAAACAAAGCAGGGAAACCACAACTACTGGATTAACAAAAGCTCCTACTCTGCCACATGGTACAAGGAAGCAACAAAACTTGAGCCCTCACCTGTATCCAAGTACACCCCAAGGAGTCTGGCTGTCGCAATAGCTAGGCTCAGGCTAAGCTACAAATGCTGCTGGGAAATTATTGAGAGCCCCAGATAAGAGTGCACACACTGTGGCAAGACAACGGATAGGGCCCTGCTGCATTATCTATTAGAATGTGTAAAGACAAACAACTTAAGGAATGGATTAAACATGGATCCACACGACCCCAATGCGACAGATCATGCAGCCAAAATAGTAAAGAAACTACTTGACAACCTGGACACTCATCTCACCACCTTGAAAAATTTCGAACCACCAAGGTGATAAAACAACCCAAGAGTTGTAACCTCTAACCTACGGGCCGTCCTTTGGACATGGGCCCGTGCCATCAAAAGGTTGGCTTTAATCTCAAACAACAACAACAATAACCAGTCGTAATATATAGTACATCATCGCTTCTTTTTGTGTTTTATTTATGGGCCTTTTTTGTTTCATATTGTGCTGTGATATAAGAGTTTATATTGCATATATATATATATATATATATATATATATATATATATATATATATATATATATATATATATATATATATATATATATATATATATATATATATATATATATATATATATATATATATATATATATATATATATATATATATATATATATATATATATATATATATATATTTATATATATATATATATATATATATATATATATATATATATATATATATATATATATATATATATATACACAGTGTTCTCCCCCTTATCTCGGTAGTTCGGTTCTGGGACCCGGCGCGAAGCAGGAAAACCACGGAGTAGAATCAGCCTATATGTACATGGATATTTTAATTTATTTTCACGTTTACACTGTATAAACCCTCCCTGTACTGTTAACAAACCACCTTTACTTCATAAATAACAGCATGCAACGTAAATTTATAAGAAAGTGATAGATAAAATTACGGTGAATGAAGTGGTAATTACATGACATACTCATGTACATAGGTATTTTACAATTATTTTTACGTTTACGTACTGTATAAACCCTCCCTGCACTGTTAAAAAAACACTCTTTACATCATAAATAACAGCAAGCAACGTAAATTTACATGAAAGTGATAGATAAAATTACGGTGAATGAAGTGGTAATTACATGACATACTCATGTACATAGGTATTTTACAATTATTTTTACGTTTACGTACTGTATAAACCCTCCCTGCAGTGTTAAAAAAACACCTTTTACATTATAAATAACAGCAAGCAACGTAAATTTACATGAAAGTGGTAGATAAAATTATGGTGAATGAAGTGGTAATTACATGACATACTCGTGTACATATGTATTTTACAATTATTTTTACGTTTACACTGTATAAACCCTCCCTGTACTGTTAACAAACCACCCTTTACTTTATAAATAACAGCATGCAACATAAATTTATATGAAAGTGATAGATAAAATTACGGTGAATGAAGTGGTAATTACATGACATACTCATGTACATAGGTATTTTACAATTATTTTTACGTTTACGTACTGTATAAACCCTCCCTGCACTGTTAAAAAAACACCCTTTACATTATAAATAGCAGCAAGCAACGTAAATTTACATGAAAGTGATAGATAAAATTACGGTGAATGAAGTGGTAATTACATGACATACTCTTGTACATAGGTATTTTACAATTATTTTTTTGTTTGCATACTGTATAAACCCTCCCTGCACTGTTAAAAAAATACCCTTTACATTATAAATAACAGCAAGCAACGTAAATTTACATGAAAGTGGTAGATAAAATTATGGTGAATGAAGTGGTAATTACATGACATACTCATGTACATAGGTATTTTACAATTATTTTTACGGTTACACTGTATAAACCCTCTCTGTACTGTTAAAAAACCACCCTTTACTTCATAAATAACAGCATGCAACGTAAATTTATATGAAAGTGAAAGATAAAATTATGGTGAATGAAGTGGTAATTACATGACAAAACAAGCCCTTTGCAAGAAGGCAACCGTCCTAGCCCTTGGTTGAGAAGGGAGTCCGTGACGTAAAACCGGAACAACTCATGTACATAGGTATTTTACAATTATTTTCAAGTTTACGTACTGTATAAACCCTCCCTGCACTGTTAAAAAAACACCCTTTACATTATAAATAACAGCAACGTAAATTTACATTTTCAATAAAAAAATGAAAATACTGAAGATTTTTATTTTTTCAATATTTTAATATTTTTGCATATACCCATAAAATAAAATAATAATTTATCCAAAAAAAAAACCGCGATACAGTGAGAACACGAACCAAGAAACGCAATACGGGGGGGAACACTGTATATATATATATATATATATATATATATATATATATATATATATATATATATATATATATATATATATATATATATATATATATATATATATATATATATATATATATATATACATATTACACCTAGTTCTCAGGATAACGCGGATATAGGTTCTCAGAAGTCACGAGTAAATGGAATATCGCTTGAAAAAACGAGTAACTTTCCATATTAAACAATGATAAATGGCATAGCTCGTTCCACAACTGTCCATAGACACACTGTACCAAAGATATAAGATAAGTAAAACATATTTTATAAGTACATAACAAAGCAGAAAGACCTGTAGTTATTTATATTAACATGCAAATAGTGTACAGTATAAAAGATGCACAGATTTACTGTACAGTAAACAAATTAATGCACTCTATTATGCCGTTGGCAACAGGCTTACACTGGGACGTGCATGGTGGCCAGGGTTGCCAGATAAAGCGGATGTTTTTATTTTCAAATGTATGGTACATTTTAAGATATATATTAATTACAAGATGGTAGTACATACTATAAGTTAAATAAAAATGTACTACATCTTTAAGATACTCGAAATAACTTACCAGCTTATTTGTATATTTTTAATATACAGTAATCCCTCGCTCTATCGCGATTCACCTCTCCCGAATTCACTGTATCGCGATTTTTTATTTATTTATTTATTTATTTATTTATTTTTTTGGTGACACCAGGATGGGCCAAAAAATGATAAAATAAAACAGCCTTTATCAGGCTGTAAAGAGAAACAGAGATGGAGAGTGTAATGACCTGTCAGATGTGAAGGGATTATAAAAAATGTGTAATGAATCTCCAGCTCTCTGCTGGGTTTTAATATACCTCTGCATTACTTTCATGATGTCTATTCCAATAATTCTCCTTAGATATTATTATTATTATTATTATTATTATTATTATTATTATTATTATTATTGGCAACAAAAATTTTCCTTTGATGATGATTGTGGAGATTATTATTATTATTATTATTATTATTATTATTATTATTATTATTATTATTATTATTATTATTATTAAGGGCTCATCATTGTTTGTACATCTGTTGGTTTATTTACTCTAATAACTGTGTACAGTGGCCCTTCCTAGTTGGCTGGGACAGAGAGAGTGTGGGGGGTTGGGTTGAATAGAATGTTGGAGAGAGAGAGAGAGAGAGAGAGAGAGAGAGAGGAGAGAGAGAGAGAGAGAGAGAGAGAGAGAGAGAGAGAGAGAGAGAGAGAGAGAGAGAGAGAGAATCTTTAATTAATTCTTGTTTATTCAGCCAAAACTACATTATTTATTGTAAAAATAATGGTTTAATTACAAATTCGTGATAATAATGATATTAATAATAATAATAATAAAAATAATAATAATAATCTCCACAATCATCATCAAAGGAAAATTATTGTTAAAAATAATAATAATAATAATAATAATAATAATAATAATAATAATAATAAGATCTAAGGAGAATTTTTGGAATAGATATCATGAGAGTAATGCAGAGGTATATTAAAACCCAGCAGAGAGCTGGATATTCATTACACATCTTTTATAATCCCTTCACATCTGACAGGTCATTACACTCTCCATCTGTTTCTCTTTACAGCCTGATAAAGGCTGTTTTATTTTATAATTTTTTGGTTCATCCTGGTGTCACAATAATCTTTAAAAAATGTATTTTATTTTTTATTTTTTTAAGGTGTTCCTACTTCGCGAATATTCACCTATCGTGACGGGTCCCGGAACCTAACCCTCGCGATAAACAAGGGATCACTGTATATCATATCTCTCATTCATCTATTCTGGCAACACTGAAGGTGGCGGTGAGGAAAAAAATGCATACGTTTCTTCACAGTTCCATATCAGCTATTACCCTGACAATCTTATATTGAAAATATGTTTGCTGTTTATTCTTAATGCTTTTTTTCAATTTTCTTCATAGTATCTGATTGCATTAAGCAGTAGAAGAGGAGGAGGATGGTGAAAAAGTTCCTCCGAGGCAGTCGTTTTTCTACTAAAATTGAAATTTTTTTTTCAAAATTTTTTGCATGGACATTATTCACCAATTTCGTATGTTTTACTATTATTTTTGGGGGGCGTTATTGCAATTTCGCAGTTAAGAAAACACGGAAAAAAGGAACAGGGTGTATATATATATATATATATATATATATATATATATATATATATATATATATATATATATATATATATATATATATATATATATATATATATATATATATATATAGTGTTCCCCCCTGTATCGCTTTTCTTGGTTCGCATTTTCACTGTACCACGTTTTTTTTTTTTTTGGCAAATTATTATTTTATTTTTTGGGTACAGTGTTACCCCAGTTATTCGCGCTTCCTGGTTCGCTTTCTCACTCTATCGCGGTTTTTTTTTGGATAAATTATTATTTTATTTCATGGGTATATGCAAAAATATTAAAATATTAAAAAAAAAAATTCTCAGTATTTTCATTTTTTTTTTTATCGAAAAAACATATTTCATTATCTAATTGATAAAAAATAATTATTTCCCAACCTACGAATAATAAAACAATAAAAAATAGTAAAAAACATATATGTAGATAGATAGATAGATAGATACGTTTATTGACCACCTCTTTTGAAAAGTACAGTATAATCTTTACAAAAGGAATATTTGGTCCAAATTACAGTGAATAAATACAATAGATTTTGTACAATCATCAATTAAGTAGATGAATTTTAAATTAATATACATTGTACTAATAACTGAATGATATACGTACGTACAGTATAACTCACAGTATTGCATCATACGAAATAGTGTTCGATAGCGTACAATGTATTGGGGTCGCAGCTACGTGAGCTAGCATATATATTTATATTTCCAGTAGTTTCATGATTTTATTGATAAAAAAGCGTATTTATTAGCCTAAGAATAATAAAACAGTAAAAAATAGTAAAAAACATAAATACTAACAATATTTCAACATGTAAAATACGATACCGCTATCAGCGTTTTGGACAAAGACTCGTTCAGTCTAACTCACGTTTTGCTTGTATTCGATAGCGTACAATGTATTGGGGTCGAAGCTACGTGAGCTAGCATATATATTTATATTTCCAGTAGTTTCATGATTTTATTGATAAAAAAAACGTATTTCTTAGCGTAAGAATAATATAACAGTAAAAGATAGTAAAAAACATAAATACTAACAGTATTGCAACAAGTAAAATACGATACCGCTATCAGCGTTTCGGACAAAGGCTTCCACCATCTTCCATTGTCTCGCCTCACTCGTGTGCGCCAGTCATGTTGTGCTTATTATTATTAATATGTTTTGCTTGTGATTTTATTACTCGCATATTTTAACCTTTGCAATGCCTCCCAAGCATCCTTCATCTTCTAAGGCTTTTGTAGTGAGCCTAAGCGTCAAAGGAAAATGTTAACCATTGTAGATAAAGTGAAACTCTTAGATATGTTGAAAGAAGGAAAAAAGTTTGTGGATGTCGGCCGCTATTTTACGTAAATGTAAAAATTATTGTAAAATATGGAACCTATTAATGTCAAGTCATCATCACCTCATTCATGGTAAGTTTTCCTATCACTTTCATAAAAAAATTACGTTGCTGTTATTTATAATGTAAAGGGTGTTTTTTTAACAGTACAAGGAGGATTTATACAGTGTAAACATAAAAATACATTAAAATATCTTTGTACATATAGGCTGATCTCTACACCATGGATTTCCGGGTTCGCGCTGGGTCCCGAACCGAACTACCGCGATAAGTGAGGCAACACTGTATATGCAAAAATATTAAAATATTAAAAAAATAAAAATTCTCAGTACACCTTGTTCTTTTTATATGCGATGTTTTTATCCACGAAATTGCAATAACGCCCCCCAAAAATAATAGTAAAAAACTCGGAATTCGTGAATAATGCCCCTCCCCCCCCATTTTTTTTTTTTTTTTTTTCCACCAGGATGGACCAAAAAATTATAAAATAAAACAGCCTTTATCAGGCTGTAAAGAGAATACAGATGGAGAGTGTAATGACCTGTCAGATGTGAAGGGATTATAAAAGATGTGTAATGAATATCCAGCTCTCTGCTTGGGTTTTAATATACCTCTGCATTACTCTCATGATGTCTATTCCAAAAATTCTCCTTAGATATTATTATTATTATTATTATTATTATTATTATTATTATTATTATTATTATTATTATTAATTATTATTAACAATAATTTTCCTTTGGATGATGATTGTGGAGATTATTATTATTATTATTATTATTATTATTATTATTATTATTATTAGTATCATTATTATTACGAATTTGTAATTAAACCATTATTTTTACAATAAATAATGTAGTTTTGGTTGAATGAACAAAAGTTAATTAAAGATTCTCTCTCTCTCTCTCTCTCTCTCTCTCTCTCTCTCTCTCTCTCTCTCTCTCTCTCTCTCTCTCTCTCTCTCATCTCTCTCTCTCTCTCTCCTTCTCTCTCTCTCTCATCTCTCTCTCTCTCTCTCTCTCTCTCTCTCTCTCTCTCTCTCTCTCTCTCTCTCTCTCTCTCTCTCTCCTCTCTCTCTCTCTCTCTCTCTCTCTCTCTCTCTCTCTCTCGTTTCATTTCACTTACATTATATAGAATATATTTATATTAAAAGGAGAATAGTCTTACAAACAATACATACATCAGTTACCTTACAAGCTGATGAGTCGTATGGGGCAGCAAATGATAAATATAATAATGCACTTTTAATACAAACGTTAATGAGTTAAAAGACCGTTAGATTAATTTCCTTTCCACGAATCCTTTGTAATGTCTCTCTTAAACAGGAATTAGGTAGAAATTTTTCATCTTATTATGTAAATACAATTATTGCTTTAGTCTTAAATCACGTTCATTACAGTGCTCATTTTAAAGGTAATAAATCTAAGTTTTAATTCGTTTTTTTTGTAAAGAAATATGAGAGAGAGAGAGTAATTGGATACATTTATTAACAAATTTGTCATTCAGAAACCAGATACAAATTTGAAAATGGAAGGAGGATGCAAAACACGTGTTCTGAAAATATTAAGAACATAAGAATAGGGGGACACTGCAACATGCCTACTGGCACACACGAGGCAGCTCCATTTTTTAATGATATTTTCAGCATGTCTAACCTATTCTATTCTACTCTACTTATTTATTCTATTTTTCTTTTCATGATTTTTCTAATAAACACTAACCTATTCATACCCACCCTACCTCTGTCCTATGTCTATCTAATCTACATTTGAAGGTGTCTACGGTATTGGCATTTATTATCCTACTAGGAATACTCTACGGTATTACCAAGCCAATTTTCACCAATTTTCCTTTTGAACCTAAATTTATCAAGATTAAATCCATTACCCATTACGAGTTCTGGTTTGATCATGAATTTTTAAAACTTTATTAACATCACCCTTGTTAATCTCTTTAAACCATTTATACACCTGAATCATATCCCCCCTATCTCTGTGCCTCTCTAGAGAATGCAGATTAAGTTTTTTTAATCTGTCATATGGTAGATTTAGGCATTGCATAATTAATTTTTTTTTTCGTTTTTTAGTCTTGCTTTGGTTATTTATAATTCTTATTTTATTTTTATATACATTTGCAGATAGAGGCTCGTTCTCCTGCATCCTCCTCCTCTTCTACCACATAAGTTACTTGCTCACTGCCACCAAGCATGTCCCAGTGTACTGTATAACTGTTGCCCACTGCATAATAGAGTAAAGTATAGTAATGTATGTTTCTTTCTAGCTGTAATGTGAATATGAATATCTTTTTATACTCTTAAAAATAGATACAGGGCTTTCTGCTTTGCTATGTAGTAATAAAATATGTTTTTTACTTATCTTATATCTTTGGCATGGTGTGTCTATGTATGGTTTGGAACGTATCTATGCCCTTTATCATTGTTTCCTATGGAAAATAAGTCGTTTTTTCACGCGATTTTCCATTTACCCGACACTTCTGAGAACCTATCTAGGCGTTATTCTGAGAACTAAGTGTATTTTAATTTTTTTATTGAAAAAAACATATATCATTTTCTAATGATAAAAAAAATTTATTTCCAGCCTACGAATAATAAAACGGTAAAAATTTGTAAAAAACATAAATTTAGATAGATAGAAAGATAGATAGATACATTTATTGACCACCTCTTTTCAAAAGTATAATCTTTACAAAAGGAATATTTGGTCCAAATTACAATGAATAAATACAATAGATTTTGTACAATCATCAAATAAGTAAATGAATCTTAAATTAATATACATTGTACTAATAACTGAATGATATACGTACGTACAGTATATCTCACAGTATTGCATCATGCGAAATAGTGTTCGATAGTGTACAATGTATTGGGGTCGCAGCTACGTGAGCTAGCATATATATTTATAATTCCAGTAGTTTCATGATTTTATTGATAAAAAACGTATTTCCTAGCCTAAGAATAATAAAACAGTAAAATATAGTAAAAAACATAAATACTAACAGTATTGCAACATGTAAAATATGATACCGCTATCAGCGTTTCGGACAAAGGCTCTTTCAGTCTAACTCACGTGTGCGCCGTTCACGTTGTGCTTATTAAACGTTTTGCTTGTGTTCGATAGCGTACAATGTATTGGGGTTGCAGCTACGTGAGCTAGCATATATATTTATATTTCCAGTAGTTTCATGATTTTATTGATAAAAAAAACGTATTTCTTAGCCTAAGAATAATAAAACAGTAAAAAATAGTATAAAACATAAATACTAACTGTATTGCAACATGTAAAATACGATACCGCTATCAGCGTTTCGGACAAAGGCTTCCACCATCTTCCATTGTCTCGCCTCACTCGTGTGCGCCATTCACGTTGTGCTTATTATTATTAATATGTTTTGCTTGTGATTTTTGTACTTGCATATTTTAACCTTTGCAATGCCTCCCAAGCATCCTTCATCTTCTAAGGCTTCTTGTAGTGAGCCTAAGCGTCAAAGGAAAATGTTAACCATAACAGATAAGGTAAGTTTAGCTATTACGTACATATAAATTTACGTTGCATGCTGTTATTTTTAGAGTAAAGGGTACTTTTTAACAGTGCAGGGAAGGTTTATACAGTAAACGTAAAAATAATTGTAAAATACCTATATACATGAGTATGTCATATAAATTTACGTCTGCATGCTGTTATTTATGAAGTAAAGGGTGGTTTGTTAACAGTACAGGGAGGGTTTATACAGTTTATACGGTGTAAATGTAAAAATAAATTATAATATCTATGTACATATAGGCTGATCCTACTCCGCGATTTTCCTGGTTCGCGCCGGGTCCCGGAACCGAACCCCCGCGATAAGGGGGGGAACACTATATATATATATATATATATATATATATATATATATATATATATATATATATATATATATATATATATATACACACAGTGTTCCCCCCCTTATCGCGGTAGTTCGGTTCCGGGACCCGGCGCAAACCAGGAAAACCGCGGAGTAGGATCAGCCTATATGTACATAGATATTTTAATTTATTTTTACGTTTACACTGTATAAACCCTCCCTGTACTGTTAACATACCACCCTTTACTTCATAAATAACAGCATGCAAGCATAAATTTATATGACATACTCATGTACATAGGTATTTTACAATTATATTTGCGTTTACTGTATAAACCCTCCCTGCACTGTTAAAAAACCACCCTTTTCTTTATAAATAACAGCATGCAACGTAAATTTATATGTACGTGATAGGTAAACTTACCTTATCTGTTGTGGTTAACATTTTCCTTTGCCGCTTAGGCTCACTACAAGAAGCCTTAGAAGATGAAGGATGCTTGGGAGGCATTGCAAAGGTTAAAATATGCGAGTAAAAAAATCACAAGCATATCGTATTAATATGCACAACGTGAACGGCGCACACGAGTGAGGCGAGACAATGGAAGATGGTGGAAGCCTTTGTCCGAAACGCTGATAGCGGTATCGTATTTTACATGCTGCAATACTGTTAGTATTTATGTTTTTTACTATTCTTTACTATTTTATTATTCTTAGGCTAAGAAATACGTTTTTTTTATCAATAAAGTCATGAAACTACTGGAAATATAAATATATATGCTAGCTCACGTAGCTGCGACCTCAATACATTGTACGCTATCGGACACATGCAAAACGTTTAATAAGCTAAACGTGAACGGTGCACACGTGAGTTAGACTGAACGAGTCTTTGTCAGAAACGCTGAGAGCGGTGTCGTATTTTACATGTTGCAATACTGTTAGTATTTAAGTTTTTTACTATTTTTTACTGTTTTATTATTTTTAGGCTAAGAAATACGTTTTTTTTTTATCAATAAAATCATGAAGGTACTGGAAATATAAATATATATGCTAGCTCATGTAACTGTGACCCCAATACATTGTACACTGTCGGATACTATTTCGCATGATGCAATACTGTGAGTTATACTGTACGTACGTATATCTAAATTTATGTTTTTTACTATTTTTTACTGTTTTATTATTCGTAGGCTGGGAAAGAAATTTTTTTATCAATTAAATAATGAAATTTTTTTTTCAATAAAAAATGAAAATACTGAAAATTTTAAGTTTTTCAATATTTTAATATTTTTGCGTATACCCATAAAATAAAATGATAATTTATAAAAAAAAAAAAACCGCGATACAGTGAGAACGCGAACCAAGAAAAGCGATACGGGGGGAACACTGTATATATATATATATATATATATATATATATATATATATATATATATATATATATATATATATATATATATATATATATATATATATATATATATATATATATATACAGTGATCCCTCGCTATATTGCGATTTACCTTTCGCAAATTCAGGTCATCGCGTTTTTTTTTTTTTCTTGGTAGATGTGAGAATATTAAAATATTAAAATTTTAAGTATTTTCATTATGTTATTGAAAATGTTTTTTTTCATTATTTTATTGATAAAAAAGTATTTCCCAGCCTAAGAATAATAAATTGGAAAAAAATAGTGAAAAACATAAATTTAAACATGTATCTCTGCACCATAGAAAATACGATAACGGTATCGGCGTTTCGGTAAACGCAAAGGGTCGCGCCTACGTGAGATAGTACATATTAAAATTTCCAGTATTATCATTATTTTATTGATAAAAAAAAAGTATTTCCTAGCCTAAGAATAATAAAGCAGTAAAAAATTGTAAAAAACGTAAATTTATACATGTAACTCATAGTATTGCACCATGTAAAATACGATACCAGTATCTGTGTTCAGAAAACAAAAAGGGTCGCACCTACGTGAGATAGTGCATATTTAAATTTCAAGTATTTTCATTATTTTATTTTTGAGAAAAGTATTTCCTATCCTAAGAGTAATAAAACAGTAAAAAATAGTAAAAAACATAAATTTAAACATGTAACTCACAGTATTGCACCATGTAAGATACTGTATGATAGCGTATTGGCGTCTTGAAAAACGCAAAGGATCGCACCTACATGAGATAGTACATGGGATGCTATTGGCTGATGGGTGGGAGACGACGAATCACATAATTGTTTCTCTGTATGTTCTGTATCATGGGGTCTGATTGGCTTTTTGACTGAAGCTTGGTTCTCCCAGCATCTTCCATTGTCTCGCCTCACCTGTTCAATCTACTCACATGTGTGTCGTTTGCGTTGTGCCTCTTAATACGTTGTGCTTGAGATATTGTGAAACTTTTGAATTTCAACCCATGCAATGCCTCTCAAGTGTCCTTCATCTTCTAAGGCTTCTGGTAGTAACAGAATAGGTAAAACTATTAGATATGCTGATGGAAGAAAGAAGTTTCTCAGATGTCGGCTGCCATTGGCTGTGGAGTATGTACACGTTGTCATCACCTCATTCACGGTAAGCTTGCCTATTCATGTTCATATAAGTTTACGCTTGCACGCTGTTATTACTAAAGTAAAGGGTGGTTTGCTAACAATGCAGGGAGGGTTTATACACTAAAGTAAAAATAAATGTAAAATACCTATGTACATATGGTGCTCCAACTTTGCGGATTTTCATCTGTCGCGGCGGGTCCCGGATTCGAGCCCCCGTGATAAACGAGGAAGCACTGTAATATATATGTATATATATATATACAGTGCTCCCTCGTTTATCGTGGGGGTTTGGTTCCGGGACCGGCCGCGATAGGTGAAAATCCGCGAAGTAGGAGCACATTATATACATAGGTATTTTACATTTGTTTTTACCTTTACTGTATAAACCCTCCCTGCACTGTTAACAAACCACCCTTTACTTTATTAATAACAGCATGCAAGCGTAAATTTATATGAACGTGATATTATGAAGATTGAAAAAAAAAACATTAAGAATAAACAGCAAACAAACTTTCAATATAATATCGTCCGGGAAATAGCGTGTAGAGAATACACCTTGTTCTCAGAATAACGCGCAGATAGTTCTCAGAAGTGTTGGGTAAATGGAATATCGCGTGAAAAAACGATTAATATTCCATTGGAAACAAGATAAAGGGCATAGATACGTTCCAAATCTTACATAGACACACTATGCCAAAGATATAAGATAAGTAAAAACATATTTTACAACTACATAGCAAAGCAGAAAGCCCTTTATATAGTTTTAAAAGTATACAAAAGATATTCAGATTTACTTTACAGGAAGAAATTAACATACTGTACTGTACTATATTATGCGGCGGGCAACAGTCATAGAGTACACTGGGACGTGCATGGTGGCAGTGAGCACGTAACTTAAGCAGTAGAAGAGGAGGAGGATGCAGGAGAACGAATCTCTATCTGCAAATGTAAACAAAGCTAAAATAAAAATTATAAATAACCAAAACAAGACTAGAAAACGAAAAAAAAAATTATTCATACAATGCCTAAATATAAAACACGTTAGCAAGAGTAAAAAACTAGAAAAAAATATATTATGCAACACCTAAATAACTGTAAAAAAAAAAAAAGATGACACATTCTACTCACTGTATTATACCGTGAGCAACAGGCAAGGGACAAGCATAGTGGCAGTGAGCATGTGACGTCAGCAGTTTAAGAAGAGGAGAAGGAACCCCTCTCTGCCAAAGGTAAGAAACAATTAACAAAAGCAAAACTAGAAAACTAAATTTTTCTCATTATCTGACGCCTGAATTACTGTAACAAAAAAAAAACACATCCTACTCACTTTATATAAAAAGATAACACACATTCTACTCACTCTATTATACAGTGACCAACATGTATGGGATGCGTGAGGTGGCAGTAAGCACTTGACATAAGCGGTATTAGAAGAGGAGAATGAACCTTTGTCTGCCAAACGTAAGAATATTCTATCTATCTACCTTGGCTGTTTCCCCTTTTAATTTGGGGGTAGCCGACATAAAAAAAAAGAAAACAATAAGGGGATTACTTTGCTCTATGGGCAATGACGAGGGAGCTAGCGACTGTTCAGATGGCACTTCTGGAGTACCACAGCCCATCCTCCCGACTCTTCCACAACCCGTGTCGCTTCACAATTGCCAGCTCCCCTGCTGCCCCTACCACAGGGCTACCTCTGTAAGATGCAGCCCCGTGGTAACAGCAGATGCCCATCAGAGCTGCGTCACAATCGCTCTCCACTCATTCCTATTCTTAGCACGCTCGCTTGCTTCCCTCACATCCATCCTCCTATCATTCAGGGCTCTCCTTACTCCATCCATCCATCCAAACCTAGGCCTCCCTCTAGCATTTCTCCCATCAACTCTCGCATTCATCACTTTTTTCAGCAGTCTTTCATCATCCATTCTTTCTGCATGGCCAAACCAAAATAATGTCTTTTTTTTGAAGCACTCCATGGCTTAGAGATATTGCGTAGCTTATATTTATGGGCTTACTTGTATATCCTTAGAGAGAGAGAGACTCTGACGACCAAAATCGGAGTTATAACTAGCTCAGTTTGAAAGATAATATACAAATACAGTGATCCCTCGCTATATCGCGGTTCACCTATCGCGGATTCACTATATCGCGTTTTTTTTTTTGGCAATTTTTTTTTTTCTGGGTACAGTGTTCCCACCCTTATCATGGTAGTTCGGTTCCGGGACCCGGTGCGAACCAAAAAAACCGCGAAGTAGGATCAGCCTAAAAAAAAAAAATTTTTTTTTTTTTTTTTAAAGATGATTATGACACCAGGACAGGCCACAAATGATAAAATAAAACGGCCTTTATCAGGCTGTAAAGAGAAACAGAGATGGAGAGTGTAATGACCTGTCAGATGTGAAGGGATTATAAAAGATGTGTAATGAATATCCAGCTCTCTGCTGGGTTTACTATACCTCTGCATTACTTTCATGATGTCTATTCTAAAAATTCTTCTTAGATCTTATTATTATTATTATTATTATTATTATTATTATTATTATTATTATTATTATTTTTAACAATAATTTTCCTTTGATGATGATTGTGGAGATTATTATTATTATTATTATTATTATTATTATTATTATTATTATTATTATTATTATTATTACTACGAATTTGTAATTAAACCATTATTTTTACTATAAATAATGTAGTTTTGGTTGAATGAACAAGAGTTACTTAAAGATTCTCTCTCTCTCTCTCTCTCTCTCTCTCTCTCTCTCTCTCTCTCTCTCTCTCTCTCTCCTCTCTCTCTCTCTCTCTCTCTCTCTCTCTCTCTCTCTCTCTCTCTCTCTCTCTCTCTCTCTCTCTCTCTCTCTCTCTCTCTCTCTCTCTCTCTCTCTCTCTCTCTCTCTCTCTCTCTCTAACATTCTATTCTACCCAACCCCCCACACTCTCTTGTCCCAGCCAACTAGGGAGGGGCACTTGACACAGTTATTAAAAGTAAATAAACCAACAGATGTACAAACAATGATGAGCCCTTAATAATAATAATAAAAAATGATAATAATCTCCACAATCATCATCAAAGGAAAATTATTGTTGCCAATAATAATAATAATAATAATAATAATAATAATAATAATAATAATAAGATCTAAGCAGAATTATTGGGATAGACATCATGAAAGTAATGTAAAGGTATATTAAAACCCAGCAGAGAGCTGGATATTCATTACACATCTTGTATAATCCCTTCACATCTGACAGGTCATTACACTCTCCATCTCTGTTTCTCTTTACAACCTGATAAAGTCTGATTTATTTTATCATTTTCTAGCCCATCCTGGTGTCACAAAAAAAAAAAAAAATGCTATACAGTGAGAACGCGAACTAAGAAACGCGAATAACTGGGGGAACACTGTATATGCGAAAATATAAAAATTTTAAGAAATAAAAATTTCCAGTATTTTCATTATTTTTTTGAAAACAAAAATTTTCATTATTTCATTGATACAAAACTGTATTTCCAAGCATAAGAATAATAAAACAGCAACGAAATAGTAAAAAAACATAAATTTTAACATGTAACTCTGCACCATAGAAAGTACGATACCGGTATCAGCGTTTCAGAAAACCCAAGGGTCACACCTACGTGAGCTAGCATATATTAAAATTCCAGTAGCGTTATTATTTTATTGATATAAAATATGTATTTCTTAGCCTAAGAATAATAAAACAGTAAAAAACATAAATTATCACAGTATTACACCATGTAAAATAAGATACCGGTATCATCATTTCGGAAAACGTAAAGGGTCTCACCTACGTGAGCTAGTACATATTGAAATTTTCGTTATTTTATTGATGAAATAAGTATTTCCTAGCCTAAGAGCAATAAAACAGTAAAAAATAGTAGAAAACAAATTTAAACATATACACTCACCGTATTGCACCATGTGAAATACTGTACGATAGCATACACTGTATTGGCGTCTTGGAAAACGCAAAGGCTCGCACCTACGTGAGATAGTTCTTGGAATGCTATTGGCTGAAAGGGTGGGAGACGACGAATCGCAGAAATGTTTTTCTGTATGTTCTGTATCACGGGGTCTTATTGGCATTTTGATTGAAGTTTGGTTCTCCCACCATCTTCCAATGTCTCGCCTCACTCGTTCATGTGCGGAGTTCGCGTTATGCTTATTAATATGTTATGCTTCAGGGCTTGGGTTCTTTCGATAACAGTCTCCTATGCCTCAAAAGGCCCCTCTTTAGTTTCAAGAGGCTATTGCAGATCTTCTTTAACGTGTAATTTACAAAAGAATTCCTCTACTGGGGGAGCATCAGTATCATTTCCTTTGCCTTAACAGACTTTAATTTCAAGCGGCTTCTGCATATCTTCTTTAACGTGTGATTTACAAGATTTCCTGTACTGGGGGAGCATCAGTATCGTTTCCTTTGCCTCAACAGACTCCTCTTTAATTCAAGCGGCTTCTGCATATCTTCTTTAATGTGTGATTTAAGAGATTTCCTCTACTGGGGGAGCATCAGTATCATTTCCTATGCCTCAAAGACTCCTCTTTAATTCAAGCGGCTTCTGCATATCTTCTTTAATTTGTGATTTACAAGATTTCCTCTACTGGGGAGCATCAGTATCGTTTCCTTTGCCTCAACAGTCTCCTCTTTAATTCAAGCGGCTTCTGCATATCTTCTTTAACGTGTGATTTAAGAGATTTCTTCTACTGGGGGAGCATCAGTATCATTTCCTTTGCCTCAAAGACTCCTCTTTAATTCAAGTGGCTTCTGCATATCTTCTTTAACGTGTGATTTAAGAGATTTCCTCTACTGAGGGAGCACTAGTGTCATTTTGACAGTTTTCAATGCCGTCCACCTCCATCATAGGAGAAGGAACACAATTGGTTTCTGAACATTGACATGAATTGAGACCAGTTTGTACAAAGTACATAGTACTCTTGTATTTCAAAATATCACTGATAGGATACTTGGCCTCTCCACTTCAATATTTTTCATAATAATATAGATTTTTCCTACGTATTGTATATTCAATTCACTTCGTAACTGAGCCACGATGAAATTGAAGACCCTGGCCTTACACTCGAACGTCTGGCAGCCCTGTATGAACACGTGACAGCACTCCAACAACTCTCACAAGAACATGATGATAATATGGTTCTTTCACATAAATTTACCTATCACTTTCATATACAAAAAAATGTAAATTTAAGCTTGCACCTTGTTATTAATAGAGTAAAAGGTGGTTTTTTAACAGTACAGGGAGGGTTTATACAGTAAACATTAAGATAAATGTAAAATACCTATGTACATATAGGGTGATCCTACTTTGCGGGAATTCACCTATCGTGGACAGTCCCGGAACCTAACCCCCGCAATAAACGAGGGATCACTGTATATATATATATATATATATATATATATATATATATATATATATATATATATATATATATATATATATATATATATATATACATACAGTGATCCCCCCCTCTATCACAGTGGTTCGGTTCCGGGACCCGGCGCGAGACAGGAAAATCGCGAAGTAGGATCAGCCTATATGTACATAGATATTTTAATTTATTTTTACGTTTGCACTGTATAAACCCTCCCTGTGCTGTTAACAAACCACCCTTTACTTCATAAATAACAGCATGCAACGTAAATTTATATGAAAGTGATAGATAAAATTACGGTGAATGAAGTGGTAATTACATGACATACTCATGTACTTAGGTATTTTACAATTATTTTTACGTTTACGTACTGTATAAATCCTCCCTGCACTGTTAAAAAACCACCCTTTACATTATAAATAACAGCAAGCAACGTAAATTTACATGAAAGTGATAGATAAAATTACGGTGAATGAAGTGGTAATTACATGACATACTCATGTACATAGGTATTTTACAATTACAGTGTTCACCCACTTATCGCGGTAGTTCGGTTCCGGGACCCGGCGCGAACCAGGAAAACCGCGGAGTAGGATCAGCCTATATGTACATAGATATTTTAATTTATTTTTACGTTTATACTGTATAAACCCTCCCTGTTCTGTTAAAAAAACACCCTTTACATTATAAATTACAGCAAGCAACGTAATTTTTTATGAAAGTGATAGGAAAACTTAACATGAATGAGGTGATGATGACGTGACATACATAGGTACAGTATTTTACAATAATTTTTACGTTTACGTAAAATAGCGGCCGACATCCACAAACATTTTTCGTTCTTCCAACATATCTAAGAGTTTCACTTTATCTACAATGGTAACATTTTCCTTTGCGGCTTAGGCTTACTACAAGAAGCCTTAGAAGATGAAGGATGCTTGGGAGGCATTGCAAAGGTTAAAATATTCGAGTAAAAAAATCACAAGCAAAACATATTAATAATAATAAGCACAACGTGAATGGTGCACACAAGTGAGGCGAGACAATGGAAGATGGTGGAAGATTTTGTCCGAAACGCTGATAGCGGTATCGTATTTTACATGTTGCAATACTGTTAGTATATATGTTTTTTACTATTTTTACTGTTTTATTATTCTTAGGCTAAGAAATAAATTTTTTTTTATCAATAAAATCATGAAACTACTGGAAATATAAATATATATGCTAGCTTACATAGCTGCGACCCCAATACATTGTACGCTATCGAACACAAGCAAAACGTTTAATAAGCACAACGTGAACAGTGCACACGTGAGTTAGACTGAATGGGTCTTTGTCCGAAACTCTGATAGCGGTATCGTATTTTATATGTTGCAATACTGTTAGTATTTATGTTTTTTACTATTTTGTACTGTTTTATTATTCTTAGGCTAATAAATACGTTTTTTTATCAATAAAATCATGAAACTACTGGAAATATAAATATATATGCTAGCTCACGTAGCTGCGATCCCAATACATTGTATGCTATCGAACACTATTTCGCATGATGCAATACTGTGAGTTATACTGTACGTACGTATATCTAAATTTATGTTTTTGACTATTTTTTACTGTTTTATTATTCGTAGGCTGGGAAATAAATTTGTTTTTATCAATTAGATAATGAAATATGTTTTTTTCAAAAAAAAAATGAAAATACTGAATTTTTTTTTTTTTTTTAATATTTTAATATTTTTGCATATACCCCCCCAGAAAAAAACATTTCGCCAAAAAATATCGTGGTACAGTGAAAACGCGAGCTAAGAAATGCGATCCAGCGAAGGATCACTGTATGTTATATATATATATATATATATATATATATATATATATATATATATATATATATATATATATATATATATATATATATATATATATACACACCTAGTTCTCAGAATAACGCCTAGATAGGTTCTCAGAAGTGTCGGGTAAATTTAAAATCGCGTGAAAAAACGAGTTATTTTCCATAGGAAACAATGATAAAGGGCATAGATACGTTCCAAACCATACATAGACACACCATGCCAAAGATATAAGATAAGTAAAAAACATATTTTATTACTACATAGCAAAGCAGAAAGCCCTGTGTCTATTTTTAAGAGTATACAAAAGATATTCATATCCACTTTACAGCTAGAAATTAACATACATTACTATACTTTATTATGTAGTGGGCAACAGTTATACAGTACACTGGGACATGCATAGTGGCAGTGAGCAAGTATCTTATGTGGCAGAAGAGGAGGAGGATGTAGGAGAACGAGCCTCTATCTGCAAATGTATACAAAGATAAAATAAGAATTATAAATAACCAAAGCAAGACTAAAAAACGAAAAAAAAAAATAATTATGCAATGCCTAAATCTACCATATGACAGATTAAAAAAACTTAATCTACATTCTCTACAGAGGCACAGAGTTAGGGGGGATATGATTGAGGTGTATAAATGGTTTAAAGGGATTAACAAGGGTGATATTACTAAAGATTTAAAAATTCATGATCAAACCAGAACTCGTAATGGGTAATGGATTTAATCTTGATAAATTTAGGTTCAGAAGGGAAATTGGTGAAAATTGGCTTGGTAATACTGTAGCGTATTCCTTGTATGATAATAAATACCGATACCTTAAACACCTTCAAATGTAGATTAGATATACATGCGACAGAGGTAGGGTGGGTGTATTTATAATGTATAATGATAATGATCTTTTCTTATTGTAATCCTCTTTGTACTGGTGGAAGAAGCCTCTGCGGGTGCTAATTTACTATATTATTATTTATTTATTTATTTATTTATTTATTTATTTTTTAAATATAGTATATAAGCACCAGCGGAGGCTTCCTCCACCAGTACAAAGAGGATTATGATAAGAAAAGATCATCATCATTATACATTATATATACACCCACCCTATTGGGTAGAATAGAATGTTGGAGAGAGAGAGAGAGAGAGAGAGAGAGAGAGAGAGAGAGAGAGAGAGAGAGAGAGAGAGAGAGAGAGAGAGAGAGAGAGAGAGAGAGAATCTTTAACTAACTCTTGTTCATTCAACCAAAACTACATTATTTATTGTAAAAATAATGGTTTCATTACAAATTCGTAATAATAATGATATTAATAATAATAATAATAATAATAATAATAATAATAATAATCATCATCATCATCATCTCCAAAATCATCATCAAAGGAAAATTATTGTTAAAAATAATAATAATAATAATAATAATAATAATAATAATAATAATAATAATAATAATAATAATAATAACAATAATAATAATAATAATAATAATAATAATAATAATAATAATAATAATAATAATAATAATAAGATCTAAGGAGAATTTTTGGTATAGACATCATGAAAGTAATGCAGAGGTATATTAAAACCCAGCAGAGAGCTGGATATTCATTACACATCTTTTATAATCCCTTCATATCTGACAGGTCATTACACTCTCCATCTCTGCTTCTCTTTACAGCCTGATAAAGGCTGTTTTATTTTATCATTTTTGGCCTGTCCTGGTGTCATAAAAAAAAAAAAAAAAAAATTTAAGGCTGATCCTACTTCAAAGTTTTCCTGTCTCACGCCGGGTCCCGGAACCGAACTACCGCGATAAGGGGGAACACTGTATATATATATATATATATATATATATATATATATATATATATATATATATATATATATATATATATATATATATATATATATATATATATATATACACAGTAATCCCTCGCTATATTGCGGTTCACCTATTGCGAATTCAGAGCAGTGCGGATTTTTTTTCGGCCTTTTTTTTTTTTTTTTTTTTTTTTTTTTTTTTTTTTTTTTTTTTTTTTTACACCAGGACAGGCCAAAAAATGGTAAAATAAAACAGCCTTTATCAGGCTGTAAAGAGAAATAGAGATGGAGAGAGTAATGACCTGTCAAATATGAAGGGATTATAAAAGATAGGTAATGAATATCCAGGTCGCTGCTGGGTTTTAATATACTTCTGCCTTACTTTCATGATGTCTATTCCAGTAGTTCTCCTTAGATCTTATTTTTATTATTATTATTTTTATTGGTGACAATAATTTTCCTGTGATGATGATTTTGGAGATTATTATTATTATTATTATTATTATTATTATTATTATTATTATTATTATTATTATTATTATTATTATTATTAAGTACTCATTATTGTTTGTACATCTGTTGGTTTATTTACTTTAATAACTGTGTACATTGCACCTTCCCTAGTTGGCTGGGACAAAGAGAGTGTGGGGGTTGGATAGAATAGAGTGCTGGTGAGTGAGAGAGGAACATCTTTAGTTAACTATTGTTCATGATAGACATTCGTACGAATGTGCTTCATTTCTAAAAGGTTACAGAAAGCCTCAAAGTGCCTACTTGTAAACTGACTTCCATTGTCAGAAGTGACCTGCTCAGGAAAGCCAACCCTGGAGCACATTTCAAATAGGGCTTGAGCGACTGCTTCAATTGTGATAGAAGACAGTGGCACTGCATCTGGGTACCTTGTTGCCAGGTCAACATATACCAGGAGGAATTGTTTCCCCGTGGACGAAGCTGGATTAATAGGACCTAGTATGTCAATAGCGACCTTGGAAAATGGCTCCATTGAGAGCTTAGTTATCCCCAGGGGAACTTTTGGTACCGGTGCCGTAGAGGTGGATTGACAGATAGGGCAGGACCTTACATATCTGTCTACCTCGGCGTACATGTTTGGCCATGCAAAAGCCTTCTGAAGGACGTGCCGAGTTTTTGCTTTGCCTCTGTGTCCACTCAGAGGTAAATGGTGTGCCACATACATAGCCTGGCGGTGCAACGAAGTGGGCACCACCAACTGTTTAAAGGTGTGGCCATCTTTAGTCACATGCCTACGAAGTACTCCATCTTCAAGGGCGTAAGTGATCTGGCCTCCTCCTCTCACCGTGAAGGTCCTTCCCTCCGTGGCCTGCTGCATCCAGCGTTTGAGGCTGGAGCACTCTTGCTGCAATTTGGCAAAGTCTGGACGGGACTTCAATGGCTCTAGAGGTGCATCATCTGGTAAAGGAGGGGTAAACTCTCCGTGTTCCACATTACGTTTACTAATTGCGGCAGACTCAACGGAGTCAGTCGGAGAATCGTCCATATTCTTGGCATCGAGGCCAGGAGTTGCTGCTGAAATGGCTTCATGTGACTTCCCCCGAGGGAAGTTATAACGAGAAATGTCCTTATGGTAGAGGTCGGCCTGGAAAGTAGGAACTAGGTTCAGTGCACGACCCATCAAGACAGGGTACATAAGCCCAATCATTGCCACAGCTGGGGCTTTTCCCTTGTAGTATTTGCAATCCAGGTTAATGACACAGCAGCGTCGTATTTGGGGTGTTCCTTCAGCAACCCGCACACGAACGACTTTGCTGGTAAAATCTTCATCTCTAACGAATCTCTCGTCAACAAATATGCCATTGGCCCCTGTGTCAAGGGCTATCTCAGCTTCCACACCATTTATGGTTTCTAGGCATTTTGGGATCATTTCCAGATCATCATGTTCGATGAATTCCACATTGGCAAGTTTGTGTGGTGGTTCCTCGGCATTTTCCTCATTGGCCCTTTCTGGCCCTGTTTCCACAACATGGGCTGAGTGAGTGGCCAGACGGCTATGTGGGCCGCCGCTGTGTGAGGGAGCGTGGTGGCTCTTAGAGTTTGGCTGAAAACCCTGGGAAGGTGGAGCAGAGTAATGGCCTTTGCCTCTGAACTGCTGAGGCTTAGGTCTTACCGGGTCATCCTTCTTGAGTGTGGGTGCATGGCCGTAATGAGGCTTAGGAGTGTGAGGAGGATGAGCTGGATGATTGAAGTTCTGTGAAGGGCTCTTGTGCTCCCCGTTCCTGTAATCTCTATTTCCGGATAAAGGACTACTGTCTGGGATTCCCACTCGAAGCCGAGCAAGCGCAAGCTCATGTTCATGTTGTGCTTGTGCCTTCTTACGTTGTGCTTGTGCTCATCACTTGCTCTCTTCTCCAGCTTATCTCGGCATTCAACCATCTTCTCATGAGCCCATTCGAAGAGCTTCTGTCTTGGGGAAAAACCGTATCTCTCACCCCTAGCAATCATTATGTCCAGGTAACGCTCCTCATCGAATGTTTTGATGGTTTGCATGTTTGTTTCCTAAACAGTCAATAATGAAGTGCCAAAACAACTACAAAAAAAACAAATCTCTACAATACAGTAGTAGAAAAAAAAATGATAGAACCACACAACACCAAGGAGAGAAAGAAAAAAAATTCAACACCACAGTTCAAACTTAAACGTAAAAGTGATCTCAAAATCTCACCATAAAAGTGACTCAAAATACAATCAAGTGCAACAGCAGCAAAATGTTGCAAAACAGTGCATGAAACACTGGTAATACAGAATGGCAGTCGTGCCTGCTTAATAGCAATATGTGGCAGTACCTGCGGTTATTGTGCAAATGAAAGGAATGAGCAACACAATCAAGTGCAACAGCAACAAAATGTTGCAAAACAGTGCATGAAACACTGGTAATACAGAATGGAAGTCGTGCCTGCTTAACAGCAATACGTGGCAGTACCTACGGTTATTGTGCAAATGAAAGGAATGAGCAACACAATCAAGTGCAACAGCAACAAAATGTTGCAAAACAGTGCACGAAACACTGGTAATACAGAATGGCAGTCGTGCCTGCTTAACAGCAATACGTGGCAGTACCTGCGGTTATTGTGCAAATGAAAGGAATGAGCAACACAATCAAGTGCAACAGCAACAAAATGTTGCAAAACAGTGCATGAAACACTGGTAATACAGAATGGCAGTTGTGCCTGCTTAACAGCAATATGTGGCAGTACCTGCGGTTATTGTGCAAATGAAAGGAATGAGCAACACAATCAAGTGCAACAGCAACAAAATGTTGCAAAACAGTGCATGAAACACTGGTAATACAGAATGGCAGTCGTGCCTGCTTAACAGCAATACGTGGCAGTACCTGCGGTTATGGTGCAAATGAAAGGAATGAGCAACAACGAATTTTACCGACTAGCACCCAGTGCCTGAGAGTACAAACAAGTACAGTATAGCGGTCGTGCCTGCGTATGAGCGCATATATGGCAGTACCCACAAATAAAATGTCGTAAGTAAAATTCTGGAGTGTTACCAAAAGGGCACAGATCCTATGCAAAATACACCAACGATAAGCTAACAGCTTACTAGGCAGCCAGATTACACATTTCTACTAGTAATGAGAAAATTTATTTTCAAGTGACAACTCAGACACATGAAAGGCTTAGCCTAGGCTCGATAAATGACACCAACATTTTTCTTCCAATCTATGAGCAGTCAATGCTTGAATATAAAACACAATTATAAGCAAAAATACTTAATATGCTTTCTCCCAATTCTTAAATCCCAAGGAAATATAAACAATTCCTAACAAGTATCACCCTTTAACGGATATATAAAACACGAATGCTTTAAAACTCAATCTTATCACGCAAATAAATGAAATTTTAAATAACACGTCTTCTCGTCATGCAAAATTTCTTAAGTCTGTTACCACATAATCTCATGTAGACTTCCTGAAATATTGTTTACCACATGGGAAACAAGAAACTATTAGTTACCATAATTAATATTGAAAACAAAAAAATTTCTTATCCGCAACGTCTCTAGCGTGAAAATGTTTGTGTGCATCCTAAGATTCATTCATTTCAATAATCGAGCCAATGGTAATCGGGTTTCATGTGCAATGTTAAAAAGCAAAATAAAAATAAATTTATAAAATCAGTCTGTCTGTTCGGGTCCCTGTTCGGGCGCCAATCTTGTTGGGGTTTAGGATGGTAGAGTGTTGTTAAGATTCTGTTTTACTAAGGGGACTCAAAGTACCGAGCTCGGTTAAGAGCTCACAAACAGACAAGACAGATATTTGTACTTGAACACCCCATCTCTATTACCATTAGTCGGTTAAATGAAACTCAGAATTCAACTTTCTTTTAATTTTGGAAATGCAATGACATTAAAAGAATTGAATTAAATTTCTCAAATTAAATTTTATGAAATGCTGCCTCGAATCCCGGAGGTGGTGAGCACAATTTCGTTTCCCGGCACCACGGACATATGCCAAGACTTTGGCCTCAACTCGATGATTACCTCTGTCACACAGGCAGAGTAGAATACAGGACTCTGCAATTTCAGAAACAGAAATGACACACTATTTATAATGGGAAACTGAAAGCATGAGCACACATATAATGAGTTTCCAATGTCATTCTACTGGATAAAATATATTGGTTATTCACAGCTAACCAGAAATATTTATGCTACCATAATAGCATACAAAACCATTAATTCTTTACTGGTTTTAAAGGAAAACAATATATTCATAATAAATGAAGAATAAGCAAGACAAATACAGTACTGTATGTATTCCTTAAATTGTGGGCAACCACAAAAGTTACAATGCTTATTACTGATTTGCAATTAATATGGTAAAACACTCTATTTAGGATAAAGGAAGAATCTACGAGATAAATACAGTATTCATTCACTTTTGGTTATCAAGAACTGTTTGCAATGAAAAAAAAGGGTGCAAAACCACCTTTTGAGGTATTTGCAACTTATAACTCGAAGCACTTTATCCCCAACATATGAAGAATTAGCAAGATAAATACAGTATGCATTCATTAAATTGTGGTTAACAGGAAATATTTGCAAAGCCAACAGGATAAAACTACCTTTTAAGTATTTGCAATTTGTATAGCAAATAGCTTTATTGACGAGTTTTTGACGTAAAACACTTTATTTACGATGATAGAAAGGGGTGAAATGAAATTAGAATTTATTAGGAAAAGAGATAGATTTTTACGGGCTCATAACCAGTCTTCAGAGGATGAGATTTTCGTTTATCACATTCAATGAAAAGAAACTTCTTAGCAATGTATATCAGCTGTAATTTACAGGTTAAGGAATTAACTTTGGCATGTGAGATTCCAGTTTGGCAATCTACAAAATTTCGTGTGTATGGGAATGGAATCTGAGAATAAAAATCCGTAAGATTTAGCCAGTAACGAATGTAACTAATTCTCGAAAATAAACCAATTTGCTTGACCCACGAGCTTTACCATACACTATCCCTCACCTTGTTGTGCTAGATGAATTCCTGTGAAGATGCCACGTAAATAAGGTTTGAAATAAACTTAGACTGCTCAGGCGAGATGTTGCCTCTTGGAAGTTTGGGCGCCAACCAAGGGCGTCTCATTGTCCCTCCTGGTGAGTTCATCTGTAGGATACATTTTCTAGAGCAGTAACTGGCTCTGATATAATTTAAGGACTATTTTAGTGGTGATCCCTGGCAGGCATTTATAGCAGAGATGCAAGGGAGAGACAGTATTTTTAAGTGCAACAAGTGAAAGCAAATAAAATAAAACGAGAATAATAATGAAAAGTTAGGTTACTGGTAAACAATCTCCAGAATGTTCTTGGCTCGTAGCAGACGGAAAATAGGAGCAGCCTTTATATCGGGACTATACTTCTACACGTACAAGAAGAGTAAATAAGGTATATTCAAAATTAGCTATAAGCTAAAATATAAATTGCAAATAATCATAATCTGCAAAAGTCAAGAAGTGGGAATTAATTTTTTTAGTTAGAAAATAATAGTCAAGTTACTAAATGAATTAATAAGGCATCTAACAGCCTCTGGTGACTTTGAGCGAAACACTCTGTCACAATCCTGCTCCTCTTCTACCGCTTAATGCGATCGAATATTATGAAGAAAATTGAACAAAAGCATTAAGAACAAACAGCAAACATACTTACGATATAATATAGTCAGGGAAATATGTGCAAGGGTGCATCAGCTGATACGGAAGTGTGACAAAACGTTTGCATCCTCGTCCTAATAGATGAA
>JAXCGZ010007660.1:5000-22500 GCA_037179515.1 Halocaridina rubra
CCAAAACGTAAATACTTGAGAGAGATTTATAAAGGTCCTTGGCAATAGGTGCGCAATGTGACAATTTGATGGTAATTACTTCTAAATCTAGGCTGTCCCAGATATTGGTTCTTAAAATACGCAAATTTACAAAGCACAGACCAAGACTTCCAAACTCACATACATACACAGTGTAGTTTCTCTAAGCATTTATAATGAAATATATCTGTTGTATTACTACGAATACTTCTAAAATGATAAATACCTATGTAATGCTATCCGTACTTTTCTTATGAATAATATGCATCATTACTTGAGTTTTATGTTGAAAAATATGCATAAGCAGTAACAAATTGGGTAATATGATCCCTCTAAGCCCGTAAAATAAATAAATGGTAATAAGTGAGACAATCGTACAGGAAGGGGAAAGGTGAATGTGATAAGAATAAAGAGACAGGAAGAAAAGCGACGTCAGAAAAGAGGAGGTCTTGAAAGAAGCCTTACAGGGGACATGAAGTGAGATGAGAGATAGAAAAGGAGAAACCTTTGAAGTAACTTCGATAAAACAGACAAAAAAGCTATCACAAAGAAATGCGATTCAGGGGAGGAAACGTCTGCAGACGCTACGACTACTACAACCACTCAACTTAAATCTCTGCACCAACGAAACGTATGAAGCTTCTCACGTTATAAGTAATCATTAAGACAGAAGATGCTTCAAGTAGGACTACGCTTGTGGCTTCAGTTATTTTTTACAACTACTTTTACTACACTACTACAACGGAATATGGTCCAGATACAGTCAATGCTGTAAGGTCAACTCGGTATAACTCTACGAGTACATGACTGACATCACGGTTAGAGGGCAAGGTAGGAGGAGGTTAAGAAGTAATTCTCCAATCGGTACAACACGAAGGCGTTAGGATTATTACCCCTTAAGACAATTGCCCCGAGGACAATTGTTCATGAGGACTATTGCCCCTTAGAGTAACTGTCCCTTACGACAATTACCTATCCCATCCAAACCTAACCTAACCAAGTATGTAATTATTTCATATTGTCCACACACCACTTCTTTTCATTTGTTAGGTCTTGACTATATATTTAACTTTTGTATAAGCAGAAGACAACGTCCGCTTTTGCATTAAGAATTAAGGGCTACTCTCCGATGAAAATCTATCTAAGGGACAATTGTCTGTACTCCCAACACGAGGAAAAAGGGATTATTCAGGGCCTTTATACAAGTGCAAAAGTCGAAGATAAAGTGAGTATATACAATAAGCTATTGCTTGAGAAGTAATTGAGGGTATTACAAATAACGTTTAGATTAAAACTACTACGGATATTGTGTCAGGAAGGGGCATAGAAATGTGAAATTACATCGCACACACTAACACATGTTAGACTAAAAAAGCTTCAGTTGAAAAAGTGGGGTATCTTTTATTCTCTACAATTTGAAAAGCAGCAAAGTCCATTAGAAAATTGATATATTCTCTCTCTCTCTCTCTCTCCTCTCTCTCTACTTCTTACCCCCACCCCCCATTAAGGTGTCATTCAGGATACACTTAATAAGGTAAGTTTATTACTTCCTAAGACGAGGCGAGAGGCTAAGTTTGGTATACTTGGGACATTTGCGTTTGCATAATGGAGAGAGAGAGAGAGGAGAGAGAGAGAGAGAGAGAGAGAGAGAGAGAGAGAGAGAGAGAGAGAGAGAGAGAGAGAGAGAGAGAGAGAGAGAGAGAGAGAGAGAGAGAGAGAGAGATACATATGAAATTTATGCACGAATAATGCCAGTATATATGTGTGTCACCGGCCCTGTCTGCAAATTAACCGCCTTTCTTATTCATAAGGGACAAAAAAACAAAAAAACTCTTGCTGAAAACTGCAATGCAGGTATAAAGTGGGTAAAGTAATTAAATTTGCCGCAAGATACTTAGAAATTACTTTATCATAAAGTTAATCTTTCTCATGACAAGGTAATCCTGTTATATTATTGCTCAGATTATAAACGAGTGTGTACAAACTCATACACACACACACACACACACACACACACACACACATATATATATATATATATATATATATATATATATATATATATATATATATTCCAGAAAATTTTGTCTAATTTTCCGGAATATTTCTCCCGATTTTTAAAAAAAATTCGTGCAATTTTTCATACTATTACCATATATATATATATATATATATATATATATATATATATATATATATATATATATATATATATATATATATATATATATATATATATATATATATATATAAGCTGCATATATTTTAAACATCTGGGTGACTCTTTCTGACCACCTTGTGAGTGTGTGTATACAGACATACATAAATACTTATATATATAATATATATATATATATATATATATATATATATATATATATATATATATATATATATATATATATATATATAACAACCGTACCCTATTTAAGCACAAAATGAGATAACACGCAAGGAAGCCTCTAACAATACTTATTTGCAGAAAGAAAAGAAATCGCTTCCTATAAAATCCAGGACACGTGAGGCCATAAGTTTCATCATTTCCATTATTTTACCCTAAGGCATGACTGTAAAATACATTTTCAGAAAGTCTCAATTTCTTTTCACATTTAAATGTAAAATATCAGTCAATGTTTACTTTTAGCTGTGTGAAAAATATAATATTAAATTAAGTTCGTTAGATTAATTAGGTTCGTTCATTCCAGGTACAAAACGAGTTGTTGTTTTAGATATTTCGTCATTATCAACTCGTAGAGATTGCGAAAGTATATATTGTATATCAAAACATCATTAAATATGATATTTTTAAATTTTAAGTGTGACAATATCAATACTTAGGAACTAATCACAACAAAAGACAAAATGAAGTAAGAAGTGTGTGATTAGTGAAACTCTGAAGTCTGGATAGAAGTGAAGGGGACACTGGGCTTAGCCTTAAAACGTGGCATCAACTGATTATGAATAAAGCCTTATGAGGCATATTCACAAACGAGCCCTGAACAGCTGTTCACTCAGGATATTCTCGATGAATGTTCTTGGGGAAATAAATTATAGCGGTCGAGATATTTATGAATCATTAGTTTTCATGACTACCCTACGGCTTATTTCTACCTATTCGGGTATATCCAATTCATAGTCGAATGTTCATCGAAGAGCAATTATAGAGGAGATTCGACCTCACAACAGCTTGGGTAGGGTATTCAAGCGGGTTACACGAGTCACGGGAACTATTTCCATTCAAGGAAGTGATATTACCCGCTGAAGTCTTCCATTTAGGGGAGTAAGGCTGACCTCCGTAAGGCCCTCCATGATAGATAATCATCTGCCATCGTCTGCACAACCACGGTGTTTTACGCTTGATGTAGACTCTTATTACGATATACCAATTAATAGACACAATAAAAAGAGATATATAATGACACACACACACACACACAGAGAGAGAGAGAGAGAGAGAGAGAGAGAGAGAGAGAGAGAGAGAGAGAGAGAGAGCTAAACCTCATCTCGTGGCAAGTTCACAAGTAATCCTTTCCTAATTGGATTCCTTTCATCTAAGTCGGTAGCAAACGTCATTCTCTCTAACCGCCCCACCCCATCCAACCACAACCCATCTCGACTTTTAGAACCCCATCTCTCGCAATATTCATCATATTCCATATCCATAACCCCTAACCCCATCAACAAAGGAGGCTTAAATAGCAGTCAAACCTAACCAGCTATCTATCTAATAAGCATACTTGTGTCAGTAATACAAAAACAAAATAATAATAATAATAATAATAATAATAATAATAATAATATAATAACAATAATAAAGCAACAGAACAAAATAATAATAATAATAATTATAATAAATAATACTAATAATAACTATAATCATAATAATAATAATGATGATAACGAATATCATTATTATTATTACTACTACTATTACTATTATCATTATTATAATTATTATACAAGCAAATCGTAGATTCAGCCATTCTCCACCTCATTATTATTATTATTATTATTATTATTATTATTATCATCCTCATTATGATTATTATTACCATTATCCTCATCACTATTATTATTATTATTATTATCATCATCTTTGAAATGAATGTTACTGGAAGGCAGATTCATAAATAAAAAACAAGAAATTTCTTCCAGATTATCTAAGACAACAAAAATAAAGCCATCCCAAGGTGGGTAGGCCGTTTTCCGCTAAATCAGTGAGGTTAAGCCCCTTTGGGTCTGGTCAGTACTTGAACGGGTGTCCACCAAGGAACGCCAGATGTTGGCATATATATGGGACCGCCGTAGTGGTCGGAGTGCTCGATTTCGGGAGGTGACGGACCCATGTTCGAGTCCGCATTAGGGCGTTAGGAAGGGCATACAGCCTTAATTCCCCAGCCTGAAACCACTGCGTCCACCCCCAAATGGGTACTAATTGCGAAATATAAAAGTAAATAAAAATATTTCAAAACATCCGAAATAATGTTCATACAGAGTTCCCTAGAACAGCAATTTTAGTCTAATACGAAAATCGAAAAAAAAAAAATCAGCTTTGCAGAAAATATATACACATATGTCATATGTGAATTTAAAACTAACTCAAATTCAAATTTTTGTATCCAGGATTCGAACCTAGCGCACACTGTCAAATAATGTAGCTCCCAACAACATTGACAAATAATATAAAAGCTAAATAGCTAAGAATCCTTGTTTCGAGGTCGCAAATATCTATTATTAGCCTGTTATTATGACGAACATTTATCGCTGAAAAAAATCAGGATAAAAAAACAACAACAACAACTACTACTACTAATAATAATAATTATGATAATATTAGTAACTATAATAGTAATAATAATAATAATAATAATAATAATAATAATTTCAATATCAACTTTGGGCAGAGTAAAATACATCAAATATTATGCTCAAGTCATACATACAGACGAAGTGTCCAAATATCAATGACGTCATGATTACCAAAGAGATAAATCAAATTATTCGCTTGAACCTAACACTAACAATGGTGACTTGAAGAGTAAATTGTTTATTTCGATAGCTTTCCAAAGCCTAATTAGGTAGCCACATGTAAGCGTTCTGCCATTAACATATTGTGTAACTTGGAACTTCGCAAAAAAATCTTTGATCTTATTCTGAATGTGTGGGTGAGAGAGAGTGAGAGAGAGAGAGAGAGAGAGAGAGAGAGAGAGAGAGAGAGAGAGAGAGAGAGAGAGAGAGAGAGAGAGAGAGAGAGAGAGAGAGAGAGAGAGAGAGAGAGAGAGAGAGAAAAAAAAAACTTAAAACTAGTCCCTTACTATTTCCACACCATCCTCGTCCCAAAGGTCCTTCTGCTGTAAAAGCAACAACGAGAACAGAGAATAAACCTTCCCATCCAAGCTAAATAAGCAAAAAAAATGTCCCGCCATAATGAGAAGACGTGAACTGAAAGTAGAAAATCGACAGAATGAACACATTTATATTTTATAGCTTTCTGTTGTACCCCAATGGACAAAATGTCACATGCTACATGCTATAAACGAATGCATCCACGTAATAGTGTTGCGAATCACTCTCTCTCTAAACTATTGTAAGGTGTGATTCAATAGCATATGTACTAGCGCATGCTAATTGCTGTTACATCATATATATATATATATATATATATATATATATATATATATATATATATATATATATATATATATATATATATATATATTTAAATCATATTGGGGATTTTTATGTGTAAGGTAGATGCTGGGACATTATATGTACGGGCAGGGGTTTAGAAAATAGTAACAGTACCCAAATTACGTAATAATGATAATAATAATAATAACAATAATGATAATAATAATAATAATAATAATAATAATAATAATAATAATAATAATAAATGATAAATAATAAACCTTGCAAATCTTGATACACAAGATAAATTTGCTACAGCTTCTATATATTCTTAAGTCCGTCAACATTAATTTCATTTACACTGCTCTAATACCAGAAAGGTAGATATATTAATGCATCTTCTACACACTGTGAGGAATATTCACCAGAATATATCTATGAAGCATTCTGATTTTTTTTTTTTTTGCCTACGTTGACACTAAAGTTACAAGTGCAATACGATATTATGTTTGATATTACTATATGTTCAGTTATTCATCGACACTATGTTACAAAACGGAGGGCATCATCACCATTGATGATAATAACTATAATCCATACTGAAACAAGTCAAGCTACAATGGAAATGATGTATTGGTCACCTTGTTAGTCCTTATTTTCTGAAGACCGGGATGAATGGTCATCAAAGCCAATCTCATACTGATTACTTCATATGTCCTCTTCTTTGAGCACAGTCTGTCATATTCATTACAAGAAACTTGCGAGACACTGAAGAAGTTTCCTGCAGAGAGAACCTCAATGGCCATAGACGAAAGGTCGGAACCCCTTTTATCACCAAAATCTCATTCTGAACTTAGTGCGATGCCTAAGGGGGAACTGAACTCATTACGACCATGAAGTGTAATACAAAGGAATTGCGAGTAAGATAGCATACTCCAATATCCAGCAGGGAATTTCAAAAGAAATCATGTAAAGGTCAATAACCAAATGACATTATGTAGACTTTTAAAATGTAACTCCTGAGCACGTGTAATATAAGGCATACAGATCAATGTGTAAACGGTGTTTCTAAGTAAAGCTCATAAAAGACCACATACGTACAGTACAAGATCAGAAGTATAGTAAATAAGTCTCGTAGTTAAGGCTGTTTGATAAAAATGTCATTTATTGGATAGTTATACCCCAAGCTTATCTCGTGAGCGAAGGCCTTCAATGTTAGGGAATCCATACTACAGTATAATTCACTATAATGTATACCAATATTAACATGAGTGAAAATCCACAAGCTCTCATTTTCTCTCTTCTCTCTCTCCCCTATATATATATATATATATATATATATATATATATATATATATATATATATATATATATATATATATATATATATATATATATATATATATATTAACCAAATAAGACATTACATACGTGAAAATATGAATCATTTTTCACCCCGACCGGTGTAGTTGGTAGCGCCTTGACTTAGTAATTATAAGTCCTAGGTTCAAGTCCCGGTCGGGGTAAAAAATGATTCATATATATATATATATATATATATATATATATATATATATATATATATATATATATATATATATATATATATATATATATAAGCACATTACCATATGTGAAAAAACGAATAATTTTTACCCCCAACTGGGACTTGAACCTAAGACACAATTATTGAGCCAAGAAGCTACCAACTACAGCACAGAAGGTCTAAAAGAGAAACCAACCTTACAGCTTAACTGCTATACTAGGAATGAAAGAATTCTCTCTGAATGCCTTTTTGTTCATATTACAGTTTCTCCCAACCTCACTCGTGGCTTCGTTTTCACATTTAATTCAAATTCCAATCTCACTGGGACCAACAATAATCAAATAAGCACATTACCATATGTGAAAACATGAATAATTTTTACCCCGACCGGGACTTGAACCTAGGACAAATAATTACTGTGAAAGGGCACTACCAACTACACCACAGAAGGTGCAAAAGTGAAACCAACCTTTCTGCTTAACTGCTATACTAGGAAAGAACGCATTCTATCGAAATGCCTTTTTGTTCATATTATAGTTTCTCCTACCCTTACTTGTGGCTTCAGTTTCGCATTTCATTCAAATCCCAATCGCATAAGGGACCAACAATAATCAAATAAGCACATTACCACAAGTGAAAACAAGAAGAGTTTTTACTCAGACTGTGATTTGAACCTAGGACACAAAATTACTGTGCCAAGGCACTACCGACTACACCACAGAAGGTCTAAAATAGAAACCAACCTTACAGCTTAACTGCTATACTCGGAATGAACACATTCTATCTGAATGCCTTTTTGTTCATATTAAATGCAAAAAGAAGCCACGAGTGAGGTTGGGAGAAACTGTAATATGAACAAAAAAGCATTCAAATAAAATTAGTTCATTCCTAGCATAGCAGTAAAGCTGCAAGGATGGTTTCTCTTTTAGACCTTCAGTGGTGTAGTTGGAAGCGCCTTGGCACAGTAATTATGTCCTAGGTTAGTCCAGGTTGGGGTAAATATTATTCATATATATATATATATATATATATATATATATATATATATATAATACACAGACACATATAAATATATCTATCTATCTATCTATCTATCTATCTATCTATATATATATATATATATATATATATATATATATATATATATATATATATATATATATAAACACGAAATTTTTTACCTATTACATATTTATACAAAACAGTTCCACCAAATGTTTTTTGACATTATCTCTCTCTCCTCTCTCTCTCTCTCTCGAAAGGAGAGAGAGAGAGAGAGAGAGAGAGAGAGAGAGGAGAGAGAGAGAGAGAGAGAGAGAGAGAGAGAGAGAGAGAGAGAGGAGAGAGAGAGAGAGAGGAGAGGAGAGAGAGAGAGAGAGAGCTACACTTGAAGAAAGTTGAAAAATCCATGCACTGTGGCCAGTGAGGAGGACTATGGCATTGTTAGAATCTCTTGGTGAGAGGAGGTCATTCTTCAACTGAGATGTTTTCTTAATTAACTTCTCTTAACTACACACGATAATAATGGGAAAACTTCTACTTCCAAATTTTAGAGAGAAAATAAAGAGGGATACCAGCTATTTTCTTTCATTTAAAGGAAGCTCGAGAACCTTGGCATTTTTTTTTATAAGACCAAGGCAAATATCAATATTTCGCAAGCAAAATCAAATGAATCCACAGGAATAATAATATTTCAATAACATGTTAAAAAAAAATTAAAACTGTTCTCTTTATATTCTTAGCAATAAGCATAATTTTTTCCTAGACACTCATAATGTTCACTAACCACTGTGTCCGTATCAAAAATTTGCAAGCCTGCAGAGATATTTTATCCGTACCTCATATGAAATATTATATTGAGAAAAAAAAATTCTTTCATTTTCATCCTTGTATCTATCTCTGCACATCTTCTTTCGTGCACTCAATCGCCTCCTCCCAATTCCCCCCCCCCCCAAACATTGTACATTCATTGGCACAGGCTTCGTTTGGAGATGGGGGGGGGGGTTAGTTTAGAAATGCTTTGGCACTTTTCCGGAATTCCTCAACACTATATGAATTCGATCTTACATCTGCTAAATTTACGCTGATTGAAGATTCTGCTCCAATGTACTTACCTAACTATCCATCCCACTGCTAAGCTATCAGGTCATCGCGAATGACAGTAAACAGATTGTGGATAGATTAAAGGGAAAAAATGTAGATGGATATATCTGAATTGCCATGACGCAGTCTAAAAGGACAACTATATAATGACCTTGTGCGCAGAGAGCTATTATGACATTCACTAATGTTTTTTTTTTTACAAAGAAATAATATCAAATGGCTAGAGAAATATCATGTAGCCTTAAGAAAAATAAATAAATTAATTCAATATCCATTATCAACCACAAAATCTTATTTTATTTTTCTTTCCTATATCACTACTAGATTAAGATGAAGGAAGGTTAAGCCAGAAGACAAAAATAATTAATTTTGTAAGCGCTACATAAGGTCATGATAAGTCAGTAAATATTCCTGTCTTACATAGTCTCTCTCTCTCTCTCTCTTTCTCTCATTTGGGATATAATAATCAGGTAACTACTCCCTTAAGGCTATCAACAGCCTAAAATACAAATAATAATCATAAAAATAATAATAATAATTATAATAATAATAATATGATATACATATATACACAAACATATATATATATATATATATATATATATATATATATATATATATATATATATATATATATATATATATATATATATATATATATATATATATATATATATATATATATATATATATAATCCTCGGGCAAGAGCGTTAAGGGATGGGCTTTCGTGCTCATAAAGCTCGAACTGGTATTGATACTGTTCCATTACTGACCTGCAAACCTAACTGTGTACTCACTGAGCCTTCGCGGTTGACAGGGACAGCACGAGGAATATCACAATCATATCCCTCTTTTCCGCAAGTGGTTCTGGCATTCCTGGATGGAACCAGTGCGCTCTATTTTGATAATAAATATTTTGTCTTCTGTATAAAGGCAAAGCACAAATCAGTCTGCAATGCAGCTTTCAGTTTAAACGGAAATACAGTCTTCGGTATATCTAAAGTCAACACTAACATACTGCATATCTTGCAAGCTACAATGGTACACCAGAGTCGTCCAGGGATCAAAGAGCATATAGATTCACAGCAGGTCGTGTACCTAGAGCAAAGCAAAGGGTAGGTAACTGGTTTCTAGTACTACATTTACAAATAGCCCAGATTTATTACATCATTGCAAGTAAATTCCTTTCACCTAAATTAATAGCCCTCTATCTACCACTGGAGATATAAATGGTAAACAAATAATAAAAGATATCCACAATGACATCTGTCGTATTACAAGGTTCGCAGGTAATATGATTTTTAAAATTATCAGTTAAAATTAGAAGAGATCTGACCCAATGACGAAACTATCGACGACTTGGAAGAAATTCGACGACGAGTTCAAGTAAAGAGCTTGAACAAAAAATCAATTACTTTCGTCGTTTTGGTTAAATAAGAGCAAACTATATAGCCCTCGGCGTTAATTACTGAGTGTGCAGTGTTAGAATTATTATGTAAATAAATTAGTTATTCCGCCCACGGTGCTTGGACATTACGCCTATCTAACAAGTATTACACACCTGCATTAAACATGATTTTTATTTTATTTTATTTTTTTTTTTTTTTTTTGCGGGGTAAGGGGGGGAGAAAGTTTCGTCTTCGACGAGGGCAGTTTTGCCCTCAACGAAGAAGGAATTGGTAATGATGCAGTTCCAAGAAAGACCAGGTCTCAAACCAGGTAATCACTGAGCGCATTGCTACCCAAAAACCCCCCTCCTCTTTATACCCCATGCAGGCCCAATGAATGACCCCAAGAGCTCATACTCCGGCTCTATCCTCGAAGCAACCGAAGGTATACAAATGTTCTATATAAAATGAGAGTACAACTCACTTCTCATATTGTGGGAACTGATATGATCTATTTCAACTGGAGTAACATGTACTGTACTTAATTAAAACAAAGTTCGTCAGCTCGAGTGAATACGAAAACTTCCTAGAAAGAGTCAATTCAAAGTCATGATCAAACCATTTCAGAAAAAGTCTTCCATTATATGCCAAATGTACTGTCACTTAGCAGAATAAATATTTAAAACTTTAAATGTTTAATATATATTACAAAAGTCCGTATTATTTGATGTTAAATATTCAGAAATTCAAAAATAACTACCATTAGATGTGTGAAGGAACTATCACATCTGTAATAGAATATTTAGAAACTATTATAAAAAAAACTGGTGTATGACCACACAATACGTTGTCACGTGTATTTCATAGTAAAACAAACATTCTAATTGCAGCCTAAACAATTCAGAGGTGAATTCTTAATTTCAATTCATAGTAAAAACAGGAGCAGTTATTTTAAGTGAATTGCCCCATCAAACAAGCGTCATTAATCCTATGGGTGTTTACGACATGGAAGGGGGGAATGGGACCCAAAGCCAGACTCTCCCCCTATTCAAGATATGACGAAATAATGACAGGGGGAAAAAAAATCAGTAACCTATGGGTTTCTTCTCTACGTGGTTGTGATGCCCAAGCGCTCTCTGGTTAGGTCTGCATTGCTTTGGTTCAAAGAGACCAGATTCTACAGTAAGATAGAAAATACAAAACATATAGACTTTAAGGATGTAGTTCTTAAAAGTACCATCAGAAAAAAGGCTGAGTGCAAAACTTAAAAAAAAAAAAAAAATATGAAAGAAATGTAGAAGATACAGTGGCTGTCCATTTTGATACAAAATAAAAAAATCTTTGAATATAAATAGCCTTATCAACGACTTATGAATACCATTTATATATTAGCGGTATTAGTAGTAGCAGTAGCAATAGTCGTAGTGGTGGTGGTGGCTAGGTAGAGAGCTGGTCGTGAAAATGAACAAGCAATCAATGCAACTGGTGCGTTTTCCTTTGAATGTAAAATCGAATATTTCCCAGAATTGAGCCATGGGTTGCTAGATCGTGAAAGCTGTCAATTTAAAGCTCATAAAAATGTCATTCTCGTCACACACACACACCACCCGTTAGTTTGCTTTAGCAGACATTTTATCTCAGGTTATATTTTGAAATCTAGTCATATACAAATATAACCTTCTTATATCTAAATGTACTGCAACAAACTAATATAATCCAAATTTCGCAAAAAAGAAAGAAAAAATTATATAATATATATATATATATATATATATATATATATATATATATATATATATATATATATATATATATATATATATATATTTTATATATATATATATTATATATATATATATATATATATATATATATATATATATATATATATATATATATATATATATATATATATATATATATATATATATTATATCTATCATATATATATATATATATATATATATATATATATATATATATATATATATATATATATATATTTCTCTATTATTAATATTATCATTATCATTACTATGATCATTGTTGTTATTGCTGTTGTTGTACTGAAACTATAAAACAATACTGTATAACCAGGACACGGGGACCGACAAGCTCTAGTTCTAGTGCCAGCCATATCAAAATATCGACACCTATCCACTCTGTCATAAACATGAAGGAATTTAAAAATCGTGTTTGTGTGTGTGGTTATGAGTACGTAAGGAAATTGAAAGAAAATTGAGATCCTTAGTACTTTCGAGTGTATTTATCTACTACGCATCTCTGCAGATGAGTCGTAGATAAATAAACTAGTAAACACTGGGGGGGATCTCAAAATTTATCTCTATATCCTTATATAGCCATAACCATCCGCATTTACAATATTACCCTGCTTCTCTCTCTCTCTCACACACACACACACGGAACCGATCAGGAGACGGGAAGATACGAGCTTTGGGCTCTTTCCCGTAAACACAATTAGGTAATTACAGAGAGAGAGAGAGAGAGAGAGAGAGAGAGAGAGAGAGAGAGAGAGAGAGAGAGAGAGAGAGAGAGAGAGAGAGAGACCCGACTTATGTTGCATCAGTTTACATATTCCCGGACTTATGTACGGGGAAAAAATGTAAACCGTTGCGATTAATATTTGGGGGCAGTCGGCAAGACAATGGGTATGTAAGGAGCCGCATGGTGTCTGCTAGCTTTGGCCTTCTGTTTACTCATTCCACATACGATCAGTAATGATTTCAGTTGCCTGTTAGCTTCTCTTTGTTTTCCCATTTGCTTAATTTCTAGGACAATTTGTGCCTGCTTGCCATATTTCCTAGCGTTTGCGAGTGTCCTTAAATGAGCGTGGGACTGTTGTAAGAAGCTTGATGTCAAAAATTATTCAAAAGTATAATGGAGGCCAACTCAGTGCCACCACTGCCCGCAAGCTTAGATACCCTGTAACTGTGACCAACTCAAGTAGTAAACATTTTTCCAGGGTAAAGAAGCGTGTTAAAGTAATTACCACATTGAAGACTACAATTATTAGAAAGCTATACAAAGGAATAATTATTAAAACAGAAAAACTGTCATACCAGACACGAAAATGTGCTTCTAAGCAAGCAACTCATTCAAGCCAAAGCATAAACCCTTGTCGATTATATCAAAATCATATATCCAAAGGGAATGCAAAGTTTCTATGTAAGCTGTGGTTGACTTCATCATAACTGAATTCGAGCAGAGTTGCATAATATTAAAGTATCTGGAGAGGTGGCAAATAAATATCCAAAATGGCAGAACCAACGTAGTATCATACCTTTCAGAGTAAGATTTCACGTCAATAAGACTAGATTGTGTTACCATGAAATGCATTCGAGGATGCGTTTATCAAAGGAACAGAAGACCATGAAGGGGTTCAAAGCATCAAAGAAAAGCATAGCAGCGCTTTAAGTAAGGAATGATGTAGATATATGCAAGCTCAAACCATTATGCATGTATACGGTTGAGAACTGTCAAGCCTCCAAGATACATCGACTAAGCTACATTTCCAGTGTATTACAGATTGCATGAGATAGCATGGACACCAGTGAATTGTTTGAGGACTGACAATGAATGCTTTATTCCTGAGGCTAATAAGTTTTATTCCAAGTAGAATGGCATTCACTTCAAAACTTTCCTCATCTTGGACATCTCACCTAACCAACCAATGAATCTCTGTGACAATCATCAGAGCAACATTCAAGTGGAACATACATCAGGCCAAACAACTTCCATATTGCAACTCACGTACCATGAAGTTATCGCCAACTTCTGATCCACAACTTTCACTACAAGAATTCTGGCATAACTACAATATCTATGAAGCCAAACGAATATCACAGCAGCCTGAAATGATGTAACTCCAGCTTGCAAGAAAATTGTCTAATAATTAACTCCATCTTTTCTTTCAGATAATTCAGGATTTGCAGCCAATGAAAACCAATTTGAAATAGTGGTTGCAAAGATTTTCAAGCATGCTAAAAGATGAATCTCAGTGGCTGACTTAGTCATGTTGCATTCTGATATTCTATCCTGCTACCATCTTCAAGAGCTTACACAAGCGAAAATATGGAATAACAAATGTCAAGACAACACATACATTCAAAAGGAGCAGGAACCCAAAAAGTTCACAGTTATTGGTAAGCAAACAGTTATACAAGGCTCACCATACTGTACACTGTATGTTAAGACCAAGCCCTGGATAAATCCCGTCTTTTAAAATTCTGACTAGCATTTAACTAGGCCCTCTAACATCTACAATGAAGAGAAATGGTGAATTCTACAAACTTTGTTGCACAAATGTATAAAGGTGATTATCAAAAGAAGAATAAAAAAATCACAAGAACAAACTAAGCTTTGAGAGAACAATCACTGTCTGCTTGTGGCTTTACCTCATTTACTATGAAACTTGAATTTCTGGTATGCAAGCTGATGTTGCAAAAATCAGTGCAATGTGTTTAAATGAAGCTGAGGCCTTTTTAAATATTTTTGAGTTTGGATGCAGTAGAGTAATACGGTACGCAAAATTGTTCCATTTTCTGAATATCTACTTATTTACCAATTGTTGCCAGCCATTTTCAAATACTGGAAGCTAATGCAGTCACAAAAAACGCAGTTAATCAGGCACTAAGAAAATTATTACAGGAAGATATAAAAACTCTTGCAAGCATACTCGATACCACATGCGAACTGATGCCATGTGCTCAACTATATATGTTCTTGGTCCCATACTTTGCAAAACAAATTTAAAACTTTTTTGGGCTTTTGTTACTATGGAACTATATAAGTAGATGCTACGTAAGAAGAGGGCTTTCAGGATATATTTTTTTTTTATTAAAGTACAATACACCTACTTTTAATACAATTATAAATAAAACATTACCTTATATTACATATTTTTGGAGATAATCAGAAACTTATTAGAGAAAAAACGGAAAACCAAAACTAATTGGCATGAGTAGCAACTGTCACAAGAATATTAAATTACCGTGTGATTACCATCAAGGTAGATGCATCGACTCCAAAATGGTTATTTATTCATAATCCAGAATTATAAAGCAAATATTTTTTTTTCCTTATTTAGATGAAAAGCATACACCTCCAATGACTACATTAGTGACTTATTCCTTCACTTTCCATGAACTATTGCTGTGCAATAATGCAAATACAAGTGTTATAAAATTAATACTTAGATCTTCCTCATGAAAAACGTGCCCATCATAAACTGGCCCAATAAGCTGACATAAGTTATAAGAAGACAGAATTCCTTTAAATTCCAATTACTACAACTAACCTATATACTGATCAAGTATATTGATATACAACAGTCAGCTACAAATGAACATGAACTATTACATGTCTCCTGCAAGTGCTGTATCATACTGCAACTTCTGTTGCATACCTTACTTCATGTCATATTCCAGAATTCTTGTAAAATGCGTAAAGTAATCCGTAGACTTCCTTTCTAAAAGTGTATAACCTGAATGAGCAAAATGACTGCTTAATCATATATAGCCATGCAAAATTTTATTTAGTTCATGTATTATAAAAAATAAAAAATAATTTCCCAAACTCAGATGACATGGGATATCATAATGAACATAGCATATCCATCTGATACTATATGAGGAGCAATTGGAAAGAAAAGAAAACTTTTCTCCAACAATATCAGTGTTCTACATTTAAGTATCTACCAAGAATCAAGAGTTCTACTCAAAATATAATTTACTGCTTTCAAGTTTAAATATCTATAAGGTCTAATATTCCTAATAAACAAATTCAAGATGGACTAGCCTCCTCAATGGGGAAACACCAATAAACTTTCCCTCTCCCACCTCACTTTATGCAGTGCGTGTTTAAGCTCTACACATCTTTCATGTGTATGGATACAGTATAAGTATTTATTGGATATTTGGTAAAGGAGTGTAGGTTGACACAGACTGAAAAACACCAAGGCTTTTCCACTTTCTATATGCCGAAGCCCTTTTCCTTTTTCTCTGTGAAGTTCATCAGGATTATGCCCACAACAGCGGGACTATTCATACAAGAGTTGAAAAAATAATTAAAGTAAAAATTGGCTCTATAAGACTTAAATAAAATTGCAAATAAACAGTAACGGCTAGCTTTTCCCTTTTGAGAATAATGGAACAACGTTCTATGATACTAAAAATTATGACAATACATTTGGTGTCAACAGCAAGGTCCATTATCTGGTATGTTACGGTATATAACATACAACCTTGCATTAAAAAACACTTGTGGTTCTTGTAACAGGGTGTGGTGAATTATAGGAGAGTATGTGTATGAGCTTAGTTTATGCTTAGTACATGCAGGCAACAGGTCAAGCAATTCTATACTTAACCATCTACTGAGGAATAAATATCCTAGGCACAGTATAAAATATTCCCTGATAATTAGATTCCTGCATTTTTGGGGCACTAGAATACTCGTGATAAGTTACACCAATATCTTTAAAAGACCTATTAACTAGACAAGGCACTTTTGTAGGTTCCCTGTAAAAGTGAAAAATCTGCAATAGAGAAGAACTAAAAGGTTTAACGCATTGAACTATAAAGGTAGGTTATGCATAATGCGTGGGGGGCTAGTACTCCTTCATATACTTGAAATAAAGAGCAGATTTAAGTAAACAAAACCATCAGTTAAGGACTATTTTGACTGGTACAGAATGATCTGTGATGACTAAAGAAAGATCGCAGGCATCCATGCACCTCATGACCTTTTTAAAAATATTGATTTATTGCTACAGTATATAATTTCAATTTGTGCCCC
>JAXCGZ010007660.1:27500-110000 GCA_037179515.1 Halocaridina rubra
GTGAGAAGTTTATTCCACTATGATTTGCAGCTCAGTGGACCTGAGCTTGGGTCATACTATATCAATACCAGTTCCTTTTTCCGGAATAGTCTGTATGTATCCCTTCAAAGTTGATAGGCAGTTCAGATTTATTTTCTGGTGATTGTTACTCAACTTCATCCTAACTCACCTTACCAGAATAAAATGATCCTCCACCAACATTCAACCATCCATGTTGATGCATGAAAACCACACCTCAATTTGGACATATATTATTATGACAATAGTATAATTTACAACAATATATATATATATATATATATATATATATATATATATATATATATATATATATATATATATATATATATATTTTTTTTTTTTTTTTTTTTTTTTTTTTTTTTTTCACAAAAAACAGTATTTGTATTATACAGGCTATAGTAGAGGTATGAGGTATACTACAGTAGGCTACAGGAAATTTGTTTCCAAATACATATGATGTTTACATAATATCCAATATTTTGGAGCATAACAAGAACTAATGCCATATATATATATATATATATATATATATATATATATATATATATATATATATATATATATATATATATATATATATATAGTGAACCCTCGCTATAATGCGGTTCATCTTTCACAAATTCAGTGCATTACGGCTTTTTTGGCGAGCTTTTTTTTTTTCTGGGCATATGCGAGAATCCACTATACGTCGAAATATTAAAATTTTCATTATTTTCATTATTTTATTGAAAAAAAATATCATTATTTTATTGATAAAAAGAAAGTATTCTCCAGCTTAAGAATAATAAAACAGTAAAAAAAATAGTAAAAAACATAAATTTAAACATATAACTCTGCACCAATAGAAAGTACGATACCGGCGAGGGCGTTTCGGAAAACGCAAAGTGTTGCACCTATGTGAGCTAGCACACATTAAAATTTCATTATTTTATTGATAAAAAAAGCATTTCCGAGCTTAAGAATAAGAAAAGAGTAAAAAATAGTATAAAACATAAATTTAAACATGTAACTCAGTATTGCACCATGTAAAATACGATACCGGTATCGGTGTTTCTGAAAACGAAAAGGGTCGCACCTATGTGAGCTGATACATATTAAAATTTCCAGTATTTTCATTATTTTACTGATAAAATAAGTATTTCCTAGCCTAAGAATAATAAAACAGTAAAAAATAGTAGAAAACATAAATTTAAACATATAACTCACAGTATTGCACCATGTAAAATATGGTACGATAGCGTACACTGTATTGAAAACGCAAAGGGTCGCACCTACGTGAGATAGTACATGGGATGCTATTGGCTGATGGGTGGGAGACGATGAATCACAAAATTGTTTTTCTGTATGTTCTGTATCATGGGGTCTGATTGGCTTTTTGATTGAAGCTTCATTCTCCCATCATCTTCCATTGTCTCGCCTCACCCATTCAGTCTACTCACGTGTGCGCTGTTCACGTTGTGCTTCTTAATACATTGTGCTTGTGATTTTGTACAACTTTCGTATTTCAACCTCTGCAATGCCTCCCAAGCGTCCTTCATCTTCTACGGCTTCTGGTAGCAAGCCTAAGCGGCAAAGGAAGATGTTGACCATAACAGAAAAGGTAAAACCGTTAGATATACTGAAGGAAGGAAGAAGGTTCGCAAATGTCGGCCGCCATTTCGGCATCAACGAATCTACTGTTTGATACATCAAAAAGGATGAGGCAAATATCAGGAAAACAGCGACTATTTCTTATAGTAAAACAGCGAAGAGGGTCGTAACACCCTGCAATAAGATAATAGTGCGGATGGAATTTGCTTTGGCCCTGTGGATTGCTGATTGCAATCAGCTTAGATACCAGTATCATACAAACAAAGGTGAAGAAGCTGTCCGAGACTTTCGCTGCAAATGAACCAGACGACGACAGTGGCAACCGTGAGGAAGAGGGGAGAGAAGAAAATATCGATGACCCACTACCAGGACCCTCCAGCGATTCTCCACCAAGGAAACAATCGTTCGTTGCAAGCAAGGGATGGTTCGCCAAATTTCAAAAACGCTTTGGCCTTAAGAGTGTTTCGGTGCATGGCGAAGAGGCCTCTGCAGATACAGCTGCAGCTGAAGATTATGTAAAGAACAACTTCAAGAAAATTATTGAGGAAGGCAAATATGCTCCTGAGCAAGTCTTTAACATGGATGAGACTGGCTTATTTTGAAAGAGAAAGCCATCTCGCACTTTTCTCTTCAAGGAAGAAGCTAAAGCCCCGGGATTTAAAGCTCACAAAGACCACGTTACCCTCGTCATGTGCGGGAATGCTGAGGCCTTCATGTTAAAGCCTGGGCTTATCTACAAGTCTAAGAGCCCTAGGGCTTTAAAGAACAAAAACAAGAATCTGCTGCCAGTGTATTGGATGCATAACCCTAAGGCCTGGATCACGAAAAGCCTCACATCGGACTGGTTTCACCAATGCTTTATCCCTCAGGTCAAAGTTTATCTTGCGGAAAAGGGCCTCGAGTTTAAAGCCCTTCTTTTGATGGATAATCCTGGTGACCACGCAACTGATCTCGAATATGACTGTGTTCAAGTAGAGTTCCTGCCACCAAATACGACATCACTGATTCAGCCTATGGATCAAAGCGTTATTCGTGCGTCCAAGGCCCCCTACACACAAAATGCCCTGGTGAACCTGGTTAACTCCATGGATGCGGACAAGAATTCATACTGAAGACGTACTGGCGTAACTACACGATTGCTACATGCCTTCAAAATATTCAGAATGCAATCAAAGAGATGAAGCCTGCCACTATCAATGCCAGCTGGAAGAAATTGTGGCTGGAAGTCATCTACGACTACAAGGGATTCGCTCCTGACGAAGTCCATGACTCGGCAGTTGCGAAAGCTGTGAAGTTGGCTGCATTTCTAGGAGGAGAAAGCTTTAAAGATATGACCCACAAAGACGTGAATGAACTGATCGACTGCCACTCACAGCCTTTGACTGATGAAGACTTGGAGGAAATGACAAGATCAGCGAGCGAAGAAGAGGAAGAAGAACAACCAGAGGAAACGCATGAAGAAGTCGAAGAACCTGGCCTTACACTAGAACGTCTGGCAACCATATATAAACATGTGAAAGAACTCCAACAATTGTCGCAGGAGCATGACGATAATATGGTTCGTTCACTGACCTTCTGCAATATTATTGAGGCTGTCATCAAGAATGCTGTTGCCCTGAGTAAGGAGATCAAGTTGGAAGTGGAGGCTGATGATGCAAAAGAGCTGCTGGAATCTCAAGGAGAAGAGTTATCTGCTGAGGACCTCATTGAACTGGAAAAGCAGTTGACTGAGGATGAGGAGGAAGAAATGCCAAGCCCAGAGCCCAAGAGATTTATCAGCAAGGGCATGGAAGAAGATTTTACCCTGATAGAGGGTGGATTGGCAAAGCTTGAGGCTGAGAACCCCAACACTGCCAAGTACACTAAGGTCAACAGAGGGGTCAAGGATACCCTGTGGTGTCACAGGGAAATTTGGGAGAAGATAGCATCCTTCCAGACTTGCCTTGACCAATTCTTCATGAAGGTAGAGTCGCCAGCAATAGATCCTGTATCCTCTACCTAAGCTGCATCTGCAGGTTCTCTTGCCTCTCCAGACTCACCTGCCCCAGTTTCTTCAGCATCTGACTCTCCAACTTCCTCCCAATAAGCCTGTCTCTCCCTCCACTGCATCGCCCCTCCAGTGTGCAAGCCAACCACAGAAGTAAATGTAAGCAATACAATATAGTGTACTTATACTGTTTTTATGTCTTAGATTATGAAATTTAGTACAGTGCTGCATTAGCATAGGTGGATGACGTAGGTTCATATCCAGGTGTGTTTCAACTTACACTGAAAATCGGCTTACGTCAAGTTTCAGGAACAGAACCCTTGACATAACTCGAGGATCCATTGTACATATATATATATATATATATATATATATATATATATATATATATATATATATATATATATATATATATATATATATATATATATATATATATATATATATATATATATATATATATATATATATATATATATATATATATATATATATATATATATATATATATATATATATACTGCATATATAATATAAACACCAACACTGGATCAGCAAACATCATAGATACTTGAATGACTGATATCCGAGGACAATTACAACTACAAAGTAAAAATTTTCAAACTTATAAAAAACAAAGAACCAAACTAGAAAATTTATTATTGGAATCTTAAAATGCATATAGCATGGAGTAACTCATTAAGGTACAAAAAATAAGTACAGTAATCCCTCGTTTATCGCGGGTGTTACGTTCCGGGACCACCCGCGACAGGTGAAAATCCGCGAAGTAGCAGCACCATATTTATTACAGGTATTTTACACTTATTTTTACCTTTATAAACCCTCCCTGCACTGTTAACAACGCACCCTTTACTTTATTAATAACAGCGCGCAAGCGTAAATTTATATGAGTGACAGGTAAGTTTACCACAAATAACAGCACACAAGTGTAAAGCTATATGAATGTGAAAGGTAAGTTTACCGTGAATGACGTGATGATGACGTTTACATACTGTACAATCAATGACAACTTTACGGCTGCTTTTTGCGAGAGAAGAACATGGTAATGGGGAGTTGCTGTCACTGTTTCTTCTTTTGTACGAAGATGGTCTTGCAAGGAGTCAATGCATCGTCGATAATATTGCAGAAGTGCACCAAATGAACCATATCATCGTCCCACTCCTGCGGGACGATGTAGCGAACAGTAGATTCGTTGATGCCGAAATGGTGGTTGACATCTGCGAACCTTCTTCCTTCCTTCAGTATATCTAACAGTTTTATCTTATCTGCTATGGTCAACATCTTCCTTTGCCGCTTAGGCTCACTACCAGAAGCCTTAGAAGATAAAGAACGCTTGGGCGGCATTGCAGGGGTTGAAATAAGGCAAAAGTTTCACAAAAAAACACAAGCACAACGTATTAAGAGGCACAAAACTAAAGGCGCACACGTGAGTAACTGAATGGGTGAGGCGAGACAATGGAAGATGCTGGAAGAATCAAGCTCCAATCAAAATGCCAATCAGACCCCAGGATACAGCACACAATTCTGTGATTCGTTGTCCCGTGTACTATCTCACCCGGGTGCGACCCTTTGCATTTTCCAAGACGCAGATACCGGTATCTTATTTTATGTGGTGCAATACTGTGAGTTACATGTTTAAATTTATGTTTTTTACTATTTTTTTGCTGTTTTATTATTCTTAGGATAGAAAATCCTTTTTTTTTATCAATAAAATAACGAAAATACTGGAAATTTTAATATTTCCACGTATCGTGGATTCCCGTGATATACCCAAAATATCTGCGATCTAAAATACATATGCTCGCCATAAAAACCTGCGATGCACTGAATCTGCGGAAGGTGAATCGCAATATAGCAAGGGATTACCGTATAGTCAATAAACAATTATAAATTAGGCGTACAAGGAATAAGACATACAAAAAGATGCATTTATGAAGAGTTCCCTTTCAGAAGACTGAGTGGTAAGAATTAGAATTGAAATTTTGTCTAAGGAATGAGCATGGTCATCAATGGTTGCTGAAGACATTTTTAATATATTAATGAGGTCAGTCTTTTAAAATTTACCCCAAATGAACAGACTAATTTTTCCATCAAATTACTTAGTACAAAGTCTGCACGTTCAAATATGTTGTGCCTCTAAGGTTTAATTAATTAGTGCTTTTATTAGTATAACTGTGATCTCTGCAATGCAATCAATATAGGCCAAACAAACTGCCAGCAAGCAGTACACATATATGATCCATTAGGGAGATCCATAAATATAACAGACCATTAAGTACACAAGCAGTTAGTGACATAAGAAACCACTCCTATTACAATGATCATCCCATATGCAAAAATTTACTTTCATTTCTTATCGCTAGATCTACAGACATGGAATTCTCCATATCTTAATCTAGAAGTATTATTAAATATATACAATTCATTTGCATTACTGATAGCTCAATTAATCTAGAGTGTTTCTAAGTCATAGTATTTGCATCTTATTTTTACTTCTTCATAATTAATCCTTTTAGTTTATATATCTCTTAAACTATCTTGTATCTTTTACTCTTTACTTAATATTTTACTTGCTTTATTTTAGAATGTAACTAATTTTCTCTATTCCATTTATGCATTATGATACTAATTATATAATTTCATGCTATGCTTGCCAGAGTAATTCCATTTTGTTCTTCGTAAACATAATTTCAATAATTTGTAGTTCCCTGTATACACACTCTGAAGTTAGCTCTTCAACTATTAATGATATCTGCTGTACCTGCATTGCACTGTTTTTCATTACCTGCCTCTGCATTCCAAGGAATATCTCAATGTCATTGGTGATAGCATATATAAGTATGTAAGTAAGGGAGTGCGTGGGTGCGTGTGAGCTGCATAACATCCTTACGATTTATTTCTACAATACTATATTTGCATTTACAACCACCACCCATAATTTATGTTTATTACTATAATTATCTTTATTATTTTACAGAACTTTTATTGGTATATATTGTAGTTACTGTGTACATTATTCTGGCTTATTCACATATGTTCAATTAGCATCCTTTTCAGAATGTGTCCAGGCTGTTAAGCAGAAATATATACAGGGTAATTATTTCTCATGAATAAAAATCTTGCAAAAACATCAGAAATCACATGTAATTTCAAGCCTCTATTAAATATTCACTAATACGACAATGTACACAGTTGGATAAAACTTCATGAATGAAATAAACTTTTAGGAATTACTAAGAACTCTTACACTCAAGAGAAAGTACATGTAATAAGAAAAAATAAATAATACTGCGTGCGAACGAAAAGAATGCAGTTCATAATTGACAGAACAAGTTTTCGATAGGGTGAAAATGAATAACAAGAGTGCTAAAACATTTCAGACTGGTTATAGTTCATCTTCTGTTTATAGTTCATCTAATCCACTTACTGTGTCAATTTTCTTCAGAGTCGACATTAGATCATGCGTGTGTTTGTGATTATGGTCATTCCATATATCCTGAATATCATATGCCTTCACGTCCACCTCAAATACATGGGGTCCCCATTTAACGTCCGGGTGCCATTCCAGACAGCTGACTTAAAGCGGATTTCTACGTAAGTCGGAAAATACCTATATTCAAACCTAGGTTCCCCACCAACGCTAAAATTATATACTAAAACATAGAAAAATAATTTAAGTTCTTATTCTAAGACATAATAATAGTAAAACTACACTTTGCAGTATTGCTTTTACTACTGTGGTTGACTTGTATCTGGATAACTTCAGGCCCCATATTCAACTTAGGGTTGAACAGTTTAACACCAGCGAATGAGCACAAGAAAAGTGGGCGATGCATCTTCTTCCCCTTTTCCCATTTTCACGGAATTAAACAGTCTATTTGCTCTCTCCTGAATCAACAGGAGGCACACTGAGATGCGAAGTCGATGCTGGTCATCCAGCCAAAGCACTTACAACGTGTTGATTTTGAAAGTATATATCCACAGCAAATGAGCCAGATAAACAATATGGCGGACAAGAGAGTGAAGAGAACAGCCTTTACAATGGCGCATCTCATAAAAATGCTTTCTTATTGTTCTTATAGTGCTGTCCTATTGGTTTCAATCTTTCTTCAAAATTTATATTCTATTTGGTAATTTTGAGAATAAATTAAAGCTAATTCCTTCAAATAACCAAATACATAAATAAATAAAAAGATGTGGGACTAGTTTTCTGCCAACCTCAACAAACTTTTTCGCATATACAGTAGATCGTATTTACGCCTATGTATTTTCAAATTTTGTAAATAAATTAAAAATAAATCCTTCAAATAACCAAACACATACACAAATAAATAAATAAAACCATTAACTTGATACAATATATTGTATATGTATACAACAATGCCTTGTGACTATTCTTCTGGCAACCTCAACGCAATTTTTCGCTTAAAAAAGATGGTATTTACGGTTATGTATTTGGTAATTTTGTGAATAAATTAAGTCTTATTACTTCAAATAACCAAATACATAAACAAATAGATATATAAAAACTTTAACTTGATACAGTATATAAAAGGTTTTTTGAACTTAAATAGGTCTGTCCCGGACAGTTCGATGTTAAGTCTTCCTTCAGTTACGATTCTTTTTCTATGCCTACAGCTACACTGAATATTCTTGGATATTCATCACACATCTTTTATTATCCCTTCACATCTGACGAGTCATTACACTCTCCATCTCCGTTTCTCTTTATTTTATGTATTCTTCGTGCCCAGGCCCAATGAGGGCCGTTTTATTTTATAATTTTTTTTTGGCCTGTCCTGGTGTCACAATCATTTAAAAAAAAAAAATTTAAAAATACACAGTACAACAATGTCGTGTGACTATTCTTCAGTCAACATTAACAAACATTTTTGAAAAAAGATCGTATTTACGGCTATGTATTTGGTACTTTTATAAATAAATTAAATCAAATGACCTATGCACAAGCAAATAAATAAATAAAATAATTAATTTGATACAGTATACAGTATATATATACAACAACGTCGTGTGGCTATTCTTCTGCCAGGCTCACAAACTGTTCTGTGTGCAAGGTTTGCATTTACCGCACCAGCCAGGTAGGTTGAATACTTATTTTATATATTGGCCTCCGACGTAACTCGGAACTACATTCTATGCCGTCCTGTATCTGAAACTATAAAACTCCTCATATACAAAACTATTGGTATTATATTCTACCTTCACGATTTTTCACCTCACCTTTCCTACTGTATACCGTTACCCTAATATTTTCAAAAGCAGTATAATACTCATACATAATCTACTAATTTCCTATAACAATCTCAGTAGATTGGCCATCGAACGAGCAACTAATGCAATATCATCAGCAATACACACGTGATTTGACAATGTTAAAAATATTATATACTCTTTTATTCAATCTAAATATATAATATATGTGAATGTTTGAAGTGCATTAATCAATGAATACAAAACTCCTACCCCTATTCTGACATGCTAGACCCAAAGGCCTACTCTTATCACTTCTTATATATTGTCATACGACATATCTTGTAGGAATTGAAGGTAAACATTTTCTTCCCTCATGCATTCAATCTACATATGTATCTGATAAAAATGGTATATTTCATGTGTACTAACCAGTGATTACAAAAATATGAATAAATTTAACAGAAAATCCTATTTATCTGAATGTGGATATTCGAACTATTTATCTGGCTAAGTGAAATTAATCATGACAATATTATCTAAAAATCGTATCCACAGAGCTCTCATATGTAAATCAAGATTTTTCATTAAAAGAAAACTTCTTAACATATCATGCAGAGAAAAGCCACCCATTTTAATGTAAATGATTTTCTTAACATATTACTTTCACAATTCCTTTCTTCCCATTTACTTTTCTTCAGAATTAGCCTATATACCAGTAAAGTCTAAAATTGTTAGCTTTTTTACTTTACCCTTAACCCCACATTTTACCTCTAAAACTGACTACCAAACTTTAAATAACACCCAATACAAACAAATTCGATAGTCACCTATTCCAATCAATATTTAAGTCATAAAAATTTGCCATGATGCCTTATCAACTACTGTAATAAAAAATTTTGAGCCATAATAATCACAATTCCAAATAAAGTCATGTTCAACATTACTCCTCGGTTCAGTTCTTGAAAGCTTTTAATATCTATTTCTTGGACAGATACATTAAAGTTCAAGAAGATAATAAACTATATACTGTATATATCAAGACGTGATCATGGGAATCCTCTGGTTATATATTTTACTAATCATCATATGCAGTAAATTTACTCAATCATAAACTCGTAATTATAGTCAAAACTTTAAAATAGAAAATAATCAAGTATAAGTTCATTCTGAGAAAATACTTCATATAAAACATTGATAGAGAAGGAAAATACTACAGTATTAGTAAACTAGAAATTAGGTTATACATATCAATATGAGACACACCATCATCATATGCAATAAATTTACTCAATCATAAACTCGTAATTATAGTCAAAACTTTAAAATAGAAAATAATCAAGTATAAGTTCATTCTGAGAAAATACTTCATATAAAACATTGATAGAGAAGGAAAATACTACAGTATTAGTAAACTAGAAATTAAGTTATACATATCAATATGAGACACACCAGCCATTTAGAACAAGTATGTAAATACTGTATATACAGTATCTAGCCTGCATTTGGTTTCATTAGGTTGAGTTCAAGAGTTTTGGTTAATGATCATTATTTCTTTTCTGTAATTTCAGCAGTGTATTGGTAAAGTTTATAAATTTTTGCAAACTTTTCTTATAATAGGAATATCAATTACACCCATTTCTTGTTTGCAAATGAGAACGACAAATTAAAAGACTAGTATCATAACACAGAATAAGAACATTTATACTACAGCACATAAACACAAATAAACTACAGAAAAAGTGTAATGATATGCCAATTATCTGGTTGTGGGTATAGTATGATATCTGTCATAACTACGAATCAAAAAGAGTAAAATCTCAGCAATGGGAGTAGTTTATGAGTAATTCTTAATTCCTACAGACACTAAACTAAATATATTAGCTTTTTGCAAGTGAAACACCACAGTACATTATTGGTAAAGGTCAACTTTTAGACACAATATTTGCAGAATATCATAACCCTACAAAGTTAGCAGTGAAGAGGGAACAAAGTTCAGAATAAAATATGCTTTTATCAAAATTTAACATGTAAAATGGCAATCTCTGGAAACTTACCGGAAACTGAAGATCTCGCGGAAATCCACCATCGTCGACACCGGTGATCTCGAAGGAAGGAGGATGAGGGAAAGGACCTTTTCCAGGATAGCTGGTTGAACGCCTAAAATTCTTCATGATGATGGAGGATGCTGTGGGCAAGTTGGTGCTTTTTCGAGGCACAGAGGACATGCCACCAGACAAATTATGACCCAAGGGGTTCATGCCCCCCATATTTCCTCTCCCTCCCCTCGCTGACCATGAACTCATACCTGGAAGAGAGGGTGCACCAGGGGCTGTGCCTGGCCCTCCACCAGGGCCTCCTGCAGAATTTCCTTGTGGTGATGGGCCAGGAGACCAAGCACTACCCTGTGAACCCAATCCAGATGACCAAGAGGAGAATTTGTTGGGTAAAAATGGTGCCTGTGGTCCCGGAGCTGCTGGACCCAACGACTGAGGAGGTCTTGCCTGACCAGGATAATTAGGTGCCCCTTGCTGCATATTTCTCCTCTGTTGTGGATTCTGGGGCCCTGTAGGTCCTAGTCCTAACTGTGGACCAAGACTGGCACTGAATAAGGGGGAGGGACCACCAGCAGCAGGTCCACCATGGTTGCTGGGTCCTAAACCATGAAATGCAAGCGAGCCATTGATGGTGGGCATTGCTGAATGTAACAAAGCATCATCCACGGACGGAGGAGACCACAGAGAGGCTACTGACGAGGCTAATGAAGCAGGTAAAGCTGTGGGCTCCACTAAGCCTCCTCCTCCCGAACCTGGTGCACCTGCAGCAGCAGCAGCTGCTGCTGCTGCTGCAACGGCTGCAGCAGCTGCCACTCCTCCTGAGCCAGGAGGACCTAACACAGATGGTCCTGGAGTAGAGCCTGAACCAAGGGCTCCAGTAAGTGTGCCAGGAGCACTGCTTCCTACTGCCGCAGCCACAGCTGATACGGAGGACTCGCCATTTGTTTTGCTGTCATCGTCGTTCGTGTGTTGTGTCTGTTGCGGCTGTTGTTGCTGTTCATCAGCGCCTTCCACGACGCCTCCTGCGGCTAAAGCTGCAGCAGCAGCAGACTTAACAACGACGCCTCCACCCTGTTCAACAAGGCAGTCATCTTGCATTTTGCCTTTGGAACTGTTACTGCTGTTGCCCCCGTACACGCCGCTGGCCGTAGGTGTATTAATCACGTACGTCTCCGTACTTATAGAAGAACTCACGGACGAAGGAGTGTTGTTGCTGTATTTAAAATCCCCCATGTATTATTTTCTCTCTTTTCTGTTATATACACTCATAGGGGAAGAAGGGGAAGAAGTGGTTTATCGTTCACAGGGGCTATCTCACATCTGCCTCTTCTGCTCTTCCCCCTACGACTACTCCTACAGGAAAAGGTTCCAACAATATCGAATATGCGCAGAAACTGCAGACGATGCTACTCCACGTCATAAAATTTATCTTTTACATATATCTTGTACATGTTAGATCAAACTTTTTACTAAAAGGTTTATATTTTCACCTTCTATCAATATTTATTAATGTTCAGAAGAATAATTTCGCTAATGCAAACTTTCTTTAAAAGATATTACGCTATGAGGAAAAATTCGAAGAAATCGAGATCTGGAACTGTATATGTCAATCTCTTTCTATACTTAAGGGATATGGATTCCATTATTGAATTTAAAGATAACCTGAATATAATATAGAATAAATTGGATCTCAGTACAAAACTCATTCTGGCATTTTTACGACAAAAAGCATGAAAATCGATACATAGCCGGGGCTAGATGCTCAGCTGTTCTGTCTTTAACATCAGCTGACGAGCCACAACACCCCCTCATACGGAGGATAAAATGGGGGGTCAAGGCTGTGTTGGAGTGCAGATAGGGTTTTATCTATACACTTATATACTTGCAGTTGATATTTACGTAGTTCATAAGTTCGTATATCTTATTCATTATTTTACGAAGATGTTGATGTTTAGCGATACTTAATTCTTGTTACTCTACTATTTGCTATATTTTACCTTGCAATGTGCCTTTTTGGAAACCCGTTCTTAGATGGGTTCCCAATAATTGCCATTAGTAAGATAAATTTTTCAAATTGTTTCGCTTTTACTCAGGAGGTCATCAAAAATCTCAATGATAGCAGTGGTGTTATACAACCATAAAAATTTCCTTGCTAAGAACTTTGCAGCTATATAAATCATAAAATGAAAAAGTGTAATAAGAAAAAAAATACGCATGAATCTTCTCATCAAAGAAAGTGTTATATCATCTCTATATAACTGATTATATTGATTTGCACAAAATAAGGAATGGAAAAAAAGAAAACTCTCTCTCTCTCTCTCTCTCTCTCTCTCTCTCTCTCTCTCTCCTCTCTCTCTCTCTCTCTCTCTCTCTCTCTCTCCGGCGAATGAAGTGGAGGGCACTCAACCCTATGAGGAATCTTTCTTTTACTTCAACATTCATCATGCACCGGCTACCGGTCATGATAATGCTCCATTTTTTCTGCATTGTATATGCTTTGTTATTTTTATGTAAAAATATACTTTATTAATATATATATATATATATATATATATATATATATATATATATAATATATATATATTATATATATATATATATATATATATATATATATATATATATATATATATATATAAGTAGCCTCCGCGGCAGAATGGTAGCGTCTGCGACTCTGGGGCGGCAGGTCGATTACATCTGCCAAAACAATTCCTTCGTAAGAAGGCAACCGTCCTAATCCTTAGTAGAAAAGTGAGTTCGTGACGTAAAACCGAATCCATCATATCCACATATATATATATATATATATATATATATATATATATATAATATATATATATATTATATATATATATATATAATATATATATATATAATATATTATATATATATATATATATTATATATATATATATATATATAATATATATATATATATATATATATATATATATATATATATATATATATATATATATATATATATATATATATATATATATATATATATATATATATATATATGTGTGTGTGTGTGTGTGTGTGTGTGTGTGTGTGTGTGTGTGATTACCTAATTGTGTTTACGGGAAAGAGCCCAAAGCTCGTATATTCCCGTCTCCTGATCGGTTCCATTTTGTACTTAGTGATATTTATCGCACCTGTCCTTAAAACTATAGATTGAAATAGCATTAACTACCTCCTCGCTTAGCCAATTCCAATTATCAACTACTCTTACACTGAAAAAGTATTTCCTTACATTCTGCAAAGAAGTTTTCTTACGAAGCTTCAAACTATGACATCTAGGTCTAGAGCCAGCCATATCAAAATATCGATCCCTATCCACTCTATCATAACCATGAAGGAATTTAAAGACTGTCACCATATCCACCCCTCAATCTTCTAGCTTCGAGTGATGGTAAGTCTAATTCCCTCAGCCTCTCAGCATAACTGACATTGCGTATTTCTGGTACCAGTTACGTGGCATGTCTTTGAACTTTTTCAAGCTTAGCTATATGCTTTTTTAAGTGCGGATTCCAAAAGGGGGCTGCATATTCGAGTTTTGGCCTCAAATAGATTACATAAATATTTCTGAACATTTCCTTGTCCATGTGCCTGAAGGCTACCCTTACATTTGATAAGAGGGCATATGCTGTCCTTACTATGCCATTTATATGTATTTCTGGAGACAAATCTGCCAGTGTGTTTACTCCTAGATCTCTCTCATTTTCTGTCTTTTGAAGTTGTACTCCAGCCACCGAGTAGTTAAGCTTGGGCCTTCTCGCACTTGTACCCATTCTCATTACCTTACAGTGTGTGCGTGTGTGTGTGTAAAGTACCTAATTGCAATAACCTAATTGTGATTACGGGAAAGAGCTCCATGCTCGTAACTCCCCGTCTCCTAGTCTGTTCTATTTTTATACTTAGTGATACTTATCATACTTGTCCTTAAAACGATGAATTTAGTTAGCATTAACTATCTCCTTGCTTAGCAAATGCCAGTCATCATCACAAACTTTTACAGTAAAAAAGGACTTTCTTACATCCTGCAAAAAAACTTCCTTGCTTGAAGCTTCTAAGTAGACCTTTAGTTCTAGAGTCAGCCAAATCAAAATATCGATCCTTATCCACCCTGTCAAAACCACGAAGGATTTTAATACCCATCACCATATCCCCTCTCGTTCTTCTAGCTTGGTAAACCTGAGTCCCCCAGCCTCTCCTCATTTCTAGGATTGCGTATTTCTGGCACCAGGATCGTAGCATGTCTTTGAACTTTTTCCAGCTTATTTATGTGCTTCTTCAAGTGTGGATTCCAAAACGGGGCAGCATATTCAAACTTTGTCCTCATATAGGTTACAAATATTTTTGGACATTTCCTTGTCCATGTGTCTGAATACTACCCTTACATTTGGTAAGAAAGCATATGCTTCCCTTACTATACCATTTATAGGCACTTTCGGATGCATATCTGCCAATATGTTTACTCCTATATCTCTCTCATTCTCTCAATTTTGAAGTTCTGCTCCTGCCATTGAGTATTCAAGCTTGGGCCTTCTTGGACTTGTACCCATTCTCATTACCTTACATTTTGAAGTATTAATTTTCGATCCCTATCCACTCTGTCATAACCATGAAGAAATGTAAAAATCGTCACCTTATCCCCCTCTCATTATTCTAGCTTCAAGTGACGGTAAATCTATTTCCCCCAGCTTCTCCTCATAACTGAGATTGCGTATTTCTGGTACCAGAAATTTCTTGAACTTCTGTTCTTGCTGCTGAGTATTCAAGCTTGGGCCTTCTTGCACATTATCATTACCTTACATTTAGAAGTACTGAATTTCATTAGCCACTTTTCTGACCACTCATGCAAACTATTGAGGTCTTCTTGAAGTTCCCTACCATTGGTCTCGTCTCTTACTTTCTTCACAATCTTCGCATCATCTGAAAACATATTCATGAATGAATTTACAGACAATGGTAGGTCATTTACATATACAAGGAACAAAAGTGGTCCTAAAACTGAACCCTGTGGAACTCCACTACTAACTCTTCTCTATTCAGACACTGAGTGTCTTACTCTAACCCTCTGCTCCTTACCTTCTAAGTAAGTTTTTATCCATTCCAAGACATTTCCACATATTCTCACCATTGTTTGCAGCTTCTTAAAGAGTCTCCCGTGTGGGACCGTGTCAAATGCCTTCTGGAAGTCTATTAATATGCAATCTGCCCAGCCCTCTCTTTCCTGTAAGATTTGGCTTACCTTATCATAAAACTCTAATAAGTGTGTTACTGTTGCTCTACCTTCTCTGAAGTCATGTTGTTTCACTGACAAAATATTGAAGGATTCCAACTGAAGAGAGATATATTTTCTTATTAGTTTCTCTATAACTTTGCAAACTATGCTGGTCAAGGAAACAGGTCTATAGTTTAGAGCCATATCAGTCCTTCCCTTTTAGAAGATAGCTACCACATTCGCTTGCATCCAAACTCTTGGAATCTCCCCTGATTCCAGTGACTTTTCAAGTATGATTGTGAAGAAAGTAAAACTCGAGAGCAATGGTAAAGAGCTTCATAAATACTGTACCTGATATGTCTGCACGAGTGGTCAGAAAAGTGGCTAATGAAATTCAATACTTCTAAATGTGAGGTAATGAGAATGGGTACAAGGGCAAGAAGGCCCAAGCTTGAATACTCACTGGAAGGAACAGAACTTCAAGAGACACTGAATGACAGAAATATAGGAGTAAATATACTGGCAGATCTGTCTCCAGAAATGCATATAAATGGCATAGTAAGGGCAGCATATGTTCTCTTAGCAAATGTGAGGGTAGCCTTCAGACACATGGGTGAGGAAATGTTCAGAAATATTTATGTAAGCTATGCGATGCCAAAGCTTAAATATGCAGTCCCCTTTTGGAATCCACACTTGAAAAAGCACGTACTTAAGCTGGAAAAAGTTCAAAGACATGCCACGAAACTGGTGCCAGAAATTCGCAATCTCAGTTATGAGGAGAGGCTGAGGGACTTAGATTTACCATCACTCGAAGCCAGAAGAATGAGGGGGGATATGGTGACGGTTTTGAATTCCTTCATGGTTATGACAGAGTGGATAGGGATCGATATTTTGATATGGCTGGTATTAGAACTAGAGGTCATAGTTTGAAGCTTCATAAGAAAACTTCTTTGAAGGAAGCAAGGAAGTACTCTTTTAGTGTAAGAGTAGTTGATAATTGGAATTGGCTAAGCGAGGAGGTAGTTAATGCTAACTCAATTCATAGTTTTAAGGACACGTTTGAGAAATATCATTAAATACACTATGGAACCGACCAGGAAACGGAAAGTTACGAGCTTTGAGCTGTTTCCAGTAAGCACAATTAGTTAATTACAATTAGGTAACTACATAATTCCTCTGATACTGAATTAGCGCACATCATAAGTACATAAGGAGGACCTGTAGCATTATGGGCATAACTCCATCAGCTTTTTGCATACCTCTGTGGCTGAAAAGATGATGCTCTCTAATACCGGCCCATTAGCTCCTATCTCTGCAATCTGAGTGGGCATATTATTTTCTGCTGTAAATACTGACTAAAACTCCTTGTTGAATTCTTTGCAGATTTCTTCATCAGTCTCAGTGATGCTTCCATCCGCTCTCTTTAGCTCTAAAACCTGATCTTTGACCCTCAGTGTTCCTCTGATAAAGCTATGGAAAAGCCTTCTGGTGATATCCCTTTCATAGTCTCTCTCTTCCTCTTTTCTTTTACTTAGGTAATCATTTCTTGTCTTTTGTAAGTCTGCCAGGTATTTATGCTTTTTCTCCTCCGATACCTTTTCCAGCTTTTGTCTCTCCACTCCACTCCTTACCTCTATACACACATTATTTTGGTGGAAGGTATGGAATAATTTATCTTCCCATAGTCCTCAGAAAAGATACCGTACAATTCTTGTACAGATTTGTTGTTAAATAAGGTCCTCCAGTCAATAACTGCTATAAGCTCATTAATTTTGATGTAATCTCCTTTCGGATAGTTCCTCTTTCGTGTCCTCAGTGCCTCTTCTTTCAGGCAGAACATCTACAATGGTATACTCCATCAACAACACACTCTTTCCAATTGGTGGTTCACACTCGATTTTTCAATATCCAACACATTATCTGTGAATACTAGATCAAGTAGTGATGGCTCATCCCTATCCCTGGCCCTCGTTGGTTCCAGTGCATGTTGGTACATGTATGCAATCTAGGAAACTTGCCCAGAATGAGTCCTCCCCACTGTGTGGGTCAAGATTTATCCAATCAATCTCTGTATGATTAAAATCTCCCATAAAAATCCTACATTTTCTCTCCCATGCAGTGTTAACAACTGAGTTTATGACTTCAGTAGTACCTATATGACTTTCCTCATTAACTTCTAGCCTATGTAGGTTCCTTGATGGGCTATATGCAACAGTTATTATAATGCTCTCTGATCCGGGATTTATGCGAGCAACAAGAAATTCCTTGAACTCACTTTCTATAGCAAAGTTTATTTCCTCAGTCTGAAATCTTTCACATATGAGCAGTGCTATCCCTCCACCAGTCCTCTCAGACTTTTCAACCCTTCATATTCTAAAGTATTCTTCAACCCTTAATATTCTCTAATCACCTAATTGTGCTTACGGAGAAGATCCCCAAGCTCGTAACTTCCCATCTCCTGATCGGTTCCATTTTGTACTTAGTAATACTTATCATACCTGTCCTTAAAACTATGGATTGAGTTAGCATTAACAACTTCCTCGCATAGCGAATTCCAATTATCAACTACTCTTACAATGAAAACGTACTCCCTTACATCGTGCAAAGAAGTTTTCTTACGAAGCTTCAAACTATGACCACTAGTTCTAGTGCTGGCCATATCAAAATATCGATCCCTATCCACTCTATCATAACCATGAAGGAATTTAAAGACTGTCACCATATCCCCCTCAATCCACTAGCTTCGAGTAATGGTAGGTCTAATTCCCTCAGCCCTTCATCATAACTAAGATTGTGTTTCTGGCACCAGTTTCGTGGCATGTCTTAAAACTTTTTCCAGCTTAACTACGTGCTTTTTCAAGTGTGGATTCCAAAAAGGGGCTGCATATTCAGATTTTGGACTCACATAGGTTACATAAATATTTCTGGACATTTCCTTTTCCATGTACCTGAAGGCTACCCTTACATTTGCTAAGGAAGCACGTGCTACTCTTACTATGCCATTTATATGCATTTCTGGAAACAAATCTGGCAGTATGTGTACTCCTAGATCTCTCATTTTCTGTCTCTTGAAGTTGTACTCCTGCCGACGAGTAGTCAAGCTTGGGCCTTCTTGCACATTCCCGTTACCTTATATTTTGAAGCATTGAATTTCATTAGCCGCTTCTCTGACCACTCATGCAGACTACTGAGGTCTTCCTGAAGTTCTGTACCATTGTTCTCGTTTCTATCTTCCTTCACAATCTTTTCATCATCTGCAAACATATTCATGAATGAATTTACAGACTCTGGTGGGTGATTTTATTTTAAGAGTGTGGCACCGGGACAGGCAGATACTGCCCTCATCATGAAGGCCCGGGCACGAGAAAATACTAAGACGAAGAAAAAGAAAAAGGTTAAGGACAAGGCAGAGATAAGGTAATGTCACACAAAGGAAAACGACAAACAGAAAAAAACAGTCAAAGTACAGAGGATCCAGAGATATGGAGGACTACGCCCTGAGATGACGATAGATCTGCTTTTTGAAAGATGAAAGGTAACAAGAATTAGGAAAGACAGAAGGAGGTAGATGGGAAGAAGCAGTTGCTGCACCGACCGATCTGCGAGCTACAAATCTCCACACAGTACCTGTGAGATGAGACTGCTTGGTGAGTGCTACACTGCCTCAGCAGTGGGGGAGGGTTCCAACTCGCCAACTTATCAGAGCAGCGATGGAAGTAGTAACGATAGAAAATCGAAAGGGAAGATACCTTACGGCGAAGAGAGAGAGAATCCAGATTAGAAGTAAGAGAAGGATCATTCATGAGTCTGACTGCCTTATATTCATCCCTATCAAGGAGATAAGTATAAGAAGAAGCACCTCAGATGTGTGAGCAGTATTCTAAGCAGGGACGGATAAGACCTTTATAAATCTTAAGTAACTGTAAGGAGGAATAGTAATGACGAAAACGAAACAAAACCCCCAATTTTTTGGATGAAGATTTAGAAATTTGGATTATGTGATTCCTACAAGACAAGTTAGAGGCTATATGGATCCTAATATGTTGATATATTTAAGTGGGTAAATCTCGTTACTTTCAAAGACAATAGGATTATCAGGAGGAGAAGAAGACGAAGAGATAGCCAGAAACTGTGTCTTAGAGGCATTAAATTTAACTAAATTTTGTGGGCCCCACTCAGATACTCTCTGCAAATCGGAGCTGAGAGTAGAAGAAAGAGTGATATGAGCTTGATTACGAGTAGCAGATGAAGGTTGTGAAGAAAAGGCAGAGGAAAAGTGAAGGGTAGAATCATCAGCAAAGGCATGAAGAAGAGAGGAAGATGGGGATTGTAGAAGATCACTGATGAAGAGAAGGAACAGAGTAGGTGAAAGAACAGAGCCCTGTGGAAAACCACTGGTAACAGAGAAAGGGCCAGATATCGCGCCATCAACAACTACAGATATAGAACGGTCAGTAAGCAAACTGGAAATCAGAGAAAAGAAAAAGGGGATAAAGCCATGGGCAGGGAGTTTGGCCAACAGAGCCCTGTGCCAGAGTCTGTCAAAAGCCTTAGAGATATCAAGGGTGACGACAAAGGATTCCCCATAGTTCCCCAGAGAAGAAGACCATACATGGGTAAGATAGGACAGGAGATCACCAGTGGATCTTGCCTTGCGGAAGCCATATTGGTGATTGGAGATTAGTGAGTTAGATTCAAGGCGTTTCAAGAAATGCGCACTGAACAAAGTTTTGAAAACTTTAGCAATAGAGGAGGTTAGGACAATAGGTCGGTAGTTTGAAAGAATAGAGCGGTCACCCTTCTTAGGAACAGGTTGAACTAGAGCATGCTTCCAAGATGAAGGATAGATACTGGTTGACAGGAAAGGCAAAAAAGACAGCAATGCACGGGAGCCAGTTCATCTGCAAATTCCTTAAGGAACCTTGCAGGGATACCAACGGGACTAGATGCTTTGTTCATCTTTAGCGAGCGAAGAATCTTATGAACTTTGCGTGAAGAATAGATAAGGGAGGGCATAGGGTTAGGGAGGGGTAAAGATTGAGGAAAAGGTGCATTGGAATCTTTTATAGAAGAGTTGGCAGAAAAATGAGAGCCAAAGAGAGTGGCTTTGTAAGTGGGAGAGCAAGCTATAGAACCATCAGAACGAATTTACATATACAAGGAACAAAGGTGGCCTAAAGCTGAACCCTAGTGGAACTCCACTACTATATCTTCTCCATTCAGACACTGAGTGTCTTACTCTAACCCTCTGTTCCCTTCCTTCTAAGTAAGTTTTTATCCATTCCAAGACATTTCCAGCTATTATCACCATTGCTTGCAGCTTCTTAATAAGTCTCCCATGTGGGACAGTGTCAAATGTTTTCTGGAAGTCTATTAATATGCAATCTGCCCAGCCATCTCTCTCCTGTAAGATTCGGATTACCTCATCATAAGATTCTAATAAGTGTGTTACTGTTGATCTAGCTTTCCTAAATCCATGTTGTCTCACTGACAAAAAATTGAAGAATTCCAAGTGAAGAAAGATATGTTTCCTTAGTAGTTTCTCCATAACTTTGCAAACTATGCTGGTCCAGGAAATTTGTCTATAGTTTAGAGCCTTATCCCTCCTACCCTTTTTGAAGACAGGTATCACGTTCGCTTGTTTCCAGCATCTTGAAATCTCCTCTAACTCCAGTGACTTTTTAAATATGATATTTAGTGCCACTGATATTGAATTTGCACATATTTTAAGTACAATAGGGGATATATCATCAGGACCTGTAGCTTTATGGACATCCAACTCCATTAGCACCTTGCATACCTCTGTGACTGAAAGGATGATATTCTCTAATTCTGGCCCATGAGCTTCTATCTCTGCAATCTGAGGGGGTGGTGTATTTTCTAATGTAAATACTGACTGAAACTCCTTGTTCAATTCTTTGCAGATCTCTTCATCCGTCTCACTGATGCTTCCATCCGCTCTCTAAAGCCTTAAAACCTGTTCTTTTACCTTCAGTTTTCCTCTGGAAAAGCTATGGAAAAGCTTGGGATTTTCTTTAGCCTTCTTGGTGATGTCCCTTTCATAGTCACTCTCTGCCTCTCTTCTTTTACTTAGGTAATCATTTCTTGCTCTTTTGTATGTTTGCCAGGCATTTATTTTTTCTCCTCCTGTACCTTTTCCAGGATTTGTTTCTCCACTCCTTAGCTCGTTTGCACTCATTATCGAAACATTTCTCTCTGGCATGAATTACATCTACTGTGGTGACATGTATGCAGCAATCTACTATCTTCCCATATTTCACACAAAAGATGTCGTACATTTCTTGTGCAGATTTGTTGTAAAATAAGGTCGTCCATTCAATAACTGTAAAAAGCTCATTCATTTTGATATAATCTCCTTTTGGATAGTTCCTCTTCATGTTCTCAGTGCCTCTACTCTCAGGCAGAGCATCATCAATTATATATTCCATCAACAACACATAGTGGTCACTCTTTCCAATTGGTGGTTCATATTCAATTTGTTCAATATCCAACACGTTATCTGTGAATACTAGATCAAGTAGTGATGGCTCATCCCCACCCCTGGCCCTCGTTTGTTCCAGTACATGTTGGTGTAGAACACCAAGAGAAATGAGAGTATGTGCTTGTGATCAAATGGCAGTTCAGAGTGAAGAACGTGTGCTAATTGAGCGTCCTTTCTCCCAACCAGTGAGACAAAAATATAATATGTTAAACTATCTGAGTGTCCAATCACTTTTGAATGAAGAGCTTCATATTACCGAGTTGTGTCAGTATATTTATGAAGTACTAAAGTTGTACAGATAAGGAAGAGATTCAACCTTGTAATGAGGAAAGCATTGATTTTTGTATGTATAGGTTAATTTGTAATATTTGGATATATTCTATTCTTCTAACTGTATTTCAGAATTAGGCATTAAGATAAATATGATTATTTACTTTTGTTGGTAAGTTTGTGAGAATATTTGTATTGTTCTTTAGGCTAAGATTTTTTTGATGGACAAAATATTGTTTCTATTACTTATGCTATTTTGTGCAAAAAGAAAAAAATTAATATATTTTTGTAATACTTTTGCAATATTTTGTCAATAAACTATATATATAGGAAATTCCCTTCTACGCAATGTAGGAATCTTGCCCTGAATAAGTCCTCGCCACTGTGTGGGTCAAGATTTTTCTAATCTATCTCTTTATGATTAAAATATCCCATAATCAAAATCCTACATTTCATCTCTCATGCCATGTTAACAACTGAGTTTATGACTTCAGTAGTACTTATCTGACTTTCCTCATAAACTTTTAGCCAATGTTGGTTCCTTGATGGGTTATATACAACAGTTATTATAATGCTCACTGACCCAGTATTTATGCGAGCAACGAGAAATTCCTTGAACTCACTTTCTATAACCAAGTTTTTTTCTTCAACCTGAATCCTTTCACTTATGAGTAGTGCTATCCCTCCACCAGTCCTCTCAGATCTTTCAACCCTTAATATTCTGAAGCCCTTAGGAAAAGCTGTGACACTACTTATGTCCTCACTCAACTTAGTCTCTTTAACTGCTACTATATCTGCCTTACTGTTGTGAATCCTATCTTTTAATTCTATTGCCTTACCAGCTAATCCATCAGTGTGTGTATATGTGTGTGTGTGATTACCTAATTGTGATTACCTAATTGTGTTTACGGGAAAGAGCCCAAAGCTCGTATCTTCCCGTCTCCTCATCGGTTCCATTTTATACTTAGTGGTACTTATCATACCTGTCCTTAAAACTATGGATTGAGATAGCATTAACTACCTCCTCGCTTAGCCAATTCCAATTATCAACTACTCTTACACTGAAAAAGTATTTCCTTACATCCTGCGAAGAAGTTTTCTTACGAAGCTTCAAACTATGACCTCTAGTTCTAGTGCCAGCCATATCAAAATATCGATCCCTATCCACTCTATCATAACCATGAAGGAATTTAAAGACTGTCACCATATCCCCCCTCACTCTTCTAGCTTCGAGTGATGGTAAGTCTAATTCCCTCAGCCTCTCATCATAACTGAGATTGCGTATTTCTGGCACCAGTTTCGTCGCATGTCTTTGAACTTTTTCAAGCTTAGCTATGTGCTTTTTCAAGTGCGGATTCCAAAAGGGGGCTGCATATTCGAGTTTTGGCCTCACATAGGTTACATAAATATTTCTGAACATTTCCTTGTCCATGTGCCTGAAGGCTACCCTTACATTTGATAAGAATGCATATGCTGCCCTTACTATGCCATTTATATGTATTTCTGGAGACAAATCTGCCAGTATGTTTACTCCTAGATCTCTCTCATTTTCTGTCTCTTGAAGTTGTACTCCAGCCACCGAGTAGTCAAGCTTGGGCCTTCTTGCACTTGTACCCATTCTCATTACCTTACATTTTGAAGTATTGAATTTCATTAGCCACTTTTCTGACCACTCATGCAGATTATTTAGATCCTCCTGAAGTTCTCTACCATTGTTCTCGTTTTTTACTTTCTTCACAATCTTTGCATCATCTGCAAACATATTCATGAATGAATTTACACACTCTGGTAGGTCATTTACATATACAAGGAACAAAAGTGGCCCTAAAACTGAACCCTGTGGAACTCCACTACTAACTCTTCTCCATTCAGACACTGAGTGTCTTACTCTAACCCTCTGTTCCCTTCCTTCTAAGTAAGTTTTTATCCATTCCAAAACATTTCCACCTATTCTAGCCATTGATTGCAGCTTCCTAATAAGTCTCCCATGTGGAACAGTGTCAAACGCTTTCTGGAAGTCTAGGAATATGCAATCTGCCCAGCCCTCTCTTTCCTGTAAGATTTGGCTTACCTCATCATAAAATTCTAATAAGTTTGTTACTGTTGATCTACCTTCTCTGAAGCCATGTTGCCTCACTGACAAAAAGTTGAAGGATTCCAAGTGAAGAGAGATATGTTTCCTTAGTAGTTTCTCCATAACTTTGCAAACTATGCTGGTCAAGGAAACTGGTCTATAGTTCAGAGCCGTATCCCTCCTTCCCTTTTTGAAGATAGGTATCACATTTGCTTGTTTCCAGCATCTTGGAATCTCCCCCGACTCCAGTGACTCCTTAAATATGATACTTAGTGCCACTGATATTGTGTTTGCGCATTTTTTAAGCACATGAGGGGATATGTCATCGGGACCTGTAGCTTTATGAACATCTAAATCCATCAGCGCTTTGCATACCTCTGTGGCTGTAAGGTTGATGTTCTCTAATACCGGCCCTTGAGCTTCTATCACTGCAATCTGAGGGGGTGGGGTATTTTCTACTGTAAATACTGACTGAAACTCCTTGTTCAATTCTTTGCAGATCTCTTCATCCGTCTCAGTGATGCTTCCATCCGCTCTCTTTAGCCTTAAAAGCTGTTCTTTTACCTTCAGTTTTCCTCTGATAAAGCTGTGGAAAAGCTTGGGATTTTCTTTAGCCTTCTTGGTGATGTCCCTCTCATAGTCTCTCTCTGCCTCTCTCCTTTTACTTAGGTAGTCATTTCTTGCTCTTTTGTAGGTTGGCCAGGCATTTATGTTTTTTCTCCTCCTATACCTTTTCCAGCATTTGTCTCTCCACTCCTTAGCTCTTTTACACCCATTATCGAACCATTTCTTTCTGGCATGAATTACACCTACTTTGGTGACAGGTATTATATTCTCACGAAGGGAAACATTAATCAATAAATATTGCCATTCATATTCAATTGAATTGAATGAAAAGTCTGTTAAAAACGTAAATACACATGATTTGTTCATTAAAAAAAGAAATAAAAAAATAATATATATATATATATATATATATATATATATATATATATATATATATATATATATATATAGTGTATATATATATATATATATATATATATATATATATATATATATATATATATATATATATATATATATAATAAAATACCTATTATAGAACATGTAAATATACTTATCAATTAATAAAAATATGGATTGATATCTGTATATCATACATTAATATTCAGTTAAACATAATCACAGTCCATTCAGAAACATAGCACACATAATATGTTCATGAAAGAAATATAATAAAAGATTGATGATAAAATAATACATATAACCCACCCTTACTATTTAGTGCTGTATGCTAACAGTTTGGACCTATATATATATATATATATATATATATATATATATATATATATATATATATATATATATATATATATATATATATATATATATATATATATATATATATATAATAATAATAATAATAATAATAATAATAATAATAATAATAATAATAAACTACCTATTATAGAACATGTAAATACACATATCAATTAATAAAAAATATAGATTGATATCTGTATATCATACATTAATATTCAGTTGAAAAATAATCACAGTCCATTCAGAAATATAGCACACATAATATGTTCATGAAAGAAATATAATAAAAGACTGATGATAAAGTAATACATATAATCCAGCCACTAAAGGGGCAAGCCAGCCTCAACTTGGTGCCGGTCTCAAGCCCAGGTAAATAGGAAGGGTTGGCAGCAGGAAGGGCATCCGGCCATAACAATTTTTCCAAAACCAAAATATGGCCAGTACAGATAACGAGAATAGTCACCATGCTAGGGCGTTCCCCATAGACGACTCGTTTGGGTTTTGCCTGACCCCTCCGGAAAGACAGCAAGGGCTACCCAGTCATTGGTGGGCTGGATTAAAGAGGCAAGCTCGAGGGAGAGTGTCAGATGAGGTGCTGCGGGTGGCCACTCTTAATGTGGGGACGATGACTGGGAAGGGGCGAGAATTGGTGGACCTGATGGAGAGGAGGAGACTTGGAGTGCTGTGTGTGCAGGAGACCAGGTGGAAAGGAAATAAGGCGAGGGAACTGGGTGAGGGTTGCAAGTTGTTCTATAGTGGAGCAAATGAGGAAGGGAGGAATGGTGTAGGAATAATACTATCCAAAGACCTGAAGGAAAGCTTACTTGGTGTGAATAGAAAGAGTGACAGAATTATGAGTTTAAAGCTGAGACTGGGAGAAACGGTAGTCAATGTGGTATGTGCCTATGCTCCACAAACTGGTTGTACAGCGGAGGAGAAGGATGTATTTTGGGAGGAGATGGACCAGGAGCTTAGAACAATTCCTATAAGGGAGAGGGTACTTTTGGGAGGAGATCTAAATGACCACTTGGGAATTGGGAGGGCTGGGATAGGTAGAGTTCATTTGGGCTGGGGGGTGGGCGAGAGAAATGAGTGGGGAGAGAGAGTGATTGATTTTGCAGTGGCATTTGATCTGGCATTGGTCAACACATTCTTTGAGAAAAAGAAAAACAGATTCATTACATACAGTAGTGGTGGGAGGGAGAGCCAGATAGATTTATTGTTGTGTAGGAGAGACCAACTGAAGGAGATAAGCAACTGTAAAGTAATAAATGGAGAGAGTGTAGCAGTGCAACATTAGATAGTAGTAACTGATTGCAGGCTCAGGAAATGTAGGAAATGTAAGAAGCCGAGGATGGACCCGAAGATAAAGTGGTGGAGATTGAAAGATGCAGAGCTGAGAGCTTTGTTTAGGGGAAGAGTGTTGGAAGTGATGAGATTGCATGAGGATGTACAAGAGTGGTGGACAGAGAATAGTAAGGTGATTTTGAGGGTTGGTGAGGAGGTATTTGGAAAGTCATCAGGAAGGAAACCCCCAAATGATAAAGAGTCATGGTGGTGGAACGAGGAAGTGCAAGAATGGGTGAAGAACAAGAAAGAAGCTAAGAAAAAGGCAGATTTATCAGGCCTGGAGCAGGATAAAGAAGAGTACAAGCAGGCAAAGAAGGAGGCAAGGAGAGCTGTAGCAAAAGCAAAGGCAGAGACATTGAATGAAGTCTATGAAGAGCTGGAAACACCAGAAGAAGAGAAGAAAAATTTGATCTGGTCTTGGATGTAGTAACCCAGGGTATTAGACAGCAGTCACCACAATGTATGCTCTTTGCAGATGACATTGTACATTGTAGCAACAGACGAGAGGTAGTGGAGGAGAAGCTTGAGGAGTGGGGAAGAGTGATGGAGGATAGAGGACAGAGAATCAGCAGGAAGAAGACAGAGTACTTGAGGTTGAGAGATGATGAGGATGGAGAGGTTAATTTGCACGGGGAGGTGTTGAAAAGAGTTGAAAAGTTCAAGTATTTGGGATCAACAGTAGCAGAGGATGGTGACCTAGAGTCAGAAATAACCTACAGAATACAAGCTGGATGCAAGAACTGGAAGAAAGTGTCTGGGGGTACTGTGCGACAGGAGAATAGGGATTAAGTTGAGGGGTAAAGTGCATAAGACAGTTGTGAGACCTGTGATGATGTATGGAGCAGAGGCATGGGCAATAAAGAAGACACAAGATAAAAAACTGGATGAGGCAGAGATGAGGATGTTGAGATGGATGTGTGTGGTGACAAGAAGTGATAAAATCAGAAACGAGGTAATTAAAGGTACCTCAAAAGTTAGAGAAGTATCAGTTAAGATACAAGAAAGTAGACTAAGATGGTATGGTCATGTCGTTAGGAGGGATGGACAGTATGTTGGGAGGAGGGTGGTGGAAATGAATATACAGGGTAGGAGAGGGAGGGGGAGACCAGAGCGTAGGTGGGTGGATTGCATCAATGACGTCCTGAGGTCTAAAGGTTTGTTGGGTGATGAGGTATGGCACAGAGACATATGGAGAACACTGGCCAGAAACATCGACCCCACATAAAAGTGGGAAAAGATGTAGACGAAGAAGAAGAAAAAGAAGAAGATAAAATAATACATATGTTTCAATGTAAAAAAAAATAAAATAAAAGCTTCAAGTACTTATAGAAAAGGTAATGATATTCAATAAATAAAAATAGGATATCATGAACTCCCTGTAAACTCACACTTTAAACTGTTACCATAAAGGTTAAAAATTATAGCAATTACCATTTTACACTACCTTTAAGGGAAAAGAGAAAGACACTTTCATCCAAAAAAGTATGACACTCAGGCTTAAATTATACTAACAAATTATAAAAGGTAGTCATTGAAATTACAGTAAAAGTAGTTCCCTGGCATTATGCCCAAGCTATTTTTAATGGCTTCTCTCTACTTTATACAGAACAAATTCTTGCTAATATAGTTTCGTTGTCATTATTAAGGAAGCTGTGAACATCACATATCTTAAAAAGTTCATCGTGTATCTCCCTTAATCATTGTGAGGTTATTGACAAATAATCTATTGATTTCAGTATATAACTGCAGGGACTGGAGAACAACCGAATACAAGTCGGCATATGAATCAATTTATATAGTGTTCAAAAATTATTAGTCGTGCTTCTTGACAGGTATAATGATTACTTACATGGTACGATAATCTTTAATATCTTTTTAACGGCTTTATAGTAACCAAGTGAAAATGTTTGAGCTCAGTTCGAGAACCCTTATCATTACACCATAAGTCACATCTATAAAACTGCAAAAGCAGTATTGCTTGAATAAGAATAACTTGACTTTGGTATCAGCAGTATGAAATTTTCTGAAGATGGTATTAAACTCTGCATAGAATATTCCTCTGGCTCCAATTTTATCCTCGGAGCTGCTCAGATTAAGAAAACAAACCCGAAATACTTTATTTTCTCAACATCTTCCAAACATTCATAGATAGATAGGTAGATAGATAGATAGATAGATAGATAGATAGATAGATAGATAGATAGATAGATAGATAGATAGATAGATACACACACACGCAGTTTCCTTGACCAGCATAGTTTGCAAAGTTATGGAGAAACTACTAAGGAAACAAATCTCTCTTCACTTGGAATCCTTCAACTTTTTGTCAGTGAAACAACATGGCTTCAGAGAAGGTAGATAGTAACAAACTTATTAAAATTTTATGATGAGGTAAGCCTCATCTTACAGGAAAGAGAGGGTTTGGCAGATTGCATATTCCTAGACTTCCAAAAAGCATTTGACACTGTCCCACACGGGAGAATTATTAAAAATCTGCAAGCAATAGCTAGAATAGGTGGAAATGTCTTGGAATGAATAAAAACTTACTTAGAAGGAAGGGAACAGAGGGTTAGAGTAAGACAGTGTCTGAATGGAGAAGAGTTAGTAGTGGAGTTCCACAGGGTTCCATTTTAGGGCCACTTTTGTTCCTTGTATGTGTAAATGACCTACCAGAGTCTGTAAATTAATTCATGAATATGTTTGCAGATGATGCAAAGATTGTGAAGAAAGTAAGAAACGAGAACAATGGTAGAGAACTTCAGGAAAATCTAAATAGTCTGCGTGAGTGGTCAGAAGATTGGCTAATGAATTCAATACTTCAAAATGTTAGGTAATGAGAATGGGTACAAATGCAAGAAGGCCCAAACTTGACTACTCGGTGGCAGGAGTACAACTTCAAAAGACAGAGAATGAGAGAGATCTAGGAGTAAACATATTCCCAGATTTGTCTCAAGAAATGCATACACATGGCATAGCAAGGGTAGCATATGCTTTCTTAGCAAATGTAAGGGTATCTTTCAGGCACATGGACAAGGAAATGCTCAAAAATATTTATGTAATCTATGTGAGGCCAAAACTTACATATGCCGCCCCCTTTTGGAATCAGCACTTGAAAAAGCATGTAGCTAAGCTTGAAAAAGTTCAAAGACATGCCACGAAACTGGTGACAGAAACACGCAATCTCAGTTATGATGAGAGGGTGAAGGAATTAGACTTACCATCACTTGAAGCTAGAATATTGAGGGGGGAATATAGTGACAGTCTTCAATTTCCTTCATGGTTATGATAGAGTGGATAGGGATCGCCATTGTGATATGGCTGGCACTAGAACTAGAGGTCATAATTTGAAGCTTCGTAAGACAGCTTCTTTGCAGGATGTAAGGAAGTACGTATTTAGTGTAAGAGTAGTTGACAATTCGCTAAGCGAGGAGGTAGTTAACCCTAACTCAATCCATAGTTTTAAGGACAGGTATGATAAGTATCACTAAGTACAAAATGGAACCGATAAGGAGACGGGAAGATAAGAGCTTTGGGCTCTTTCCCGTAAGCACAGTTAGGAAATAACAATTATGTAATCACACACACACACACACACACACACACACACACACACACACACACACATATATATATATATATATATATATATATATATATATATATATATATATATATATATATATATATATATATATATATGTATATATATATATATATATATATATATATATATATATATATATATATATATATATATATATATATATATATATATATATATATATATATATATATATATATATATATATATATATATATATATATATATATATATATATATATATATATATATATATATATATATATATAATATATATATATATATATATATATATATATATATATATATATATATATATATATATATAAATATATATATATATATATATATATATATATATATATATATATATATATATATATATATATATATATATATATATGTTGTTGTTGTTCCGGTTTTACGTCACGGACTCCCTCTTCTACCAAGTACTAGGACAGTTGCCTTCTTGCGAAGGACTTGTTTTGGCAGATGTAGTCATTACCCTCGACCTGACGCCTTAGAGTCGCGGACGCTACCGCTTGAGCCATGGTGACTACATATATATATATATATATATATATATATATATATATATATATATATATATATATATATATATATATATATATATATATATATATATGGTAGGAAGAGCCCATTAAATGAAACAACGAATATATATATATATATATATATATATATATATATATATATATATATATATATATATATATATATATATATATATATATATATATATATATATATATATATATATATATAAAGTACTTATTAATTTCGTGACCTAAATGTGTTTCTGGATGAGGAGAATGTGGAGGTCCCATGTGAGACTTTAGTCAATCTTATCCATTGCGTCACTCGTGACTTTAGGGCCTTCCTTGGCAATGAGATGAACAAGAATCAGCTTTGCAACTTACTTCTCAAGGTTTGGGCTAGTGACAGGCTGCAACTTGGCTCAAGAAGTGAAAGAAAGCAGTTCTATACCTTGAGGGGAAAGCCTTTCACCTCACTTTAATGAATGACAAAGTAAGTTAGAAGGAAATGGTGCCACTATAATTACCTATGTTCATTACTAATATAATGCATTATGTTGGTAATATAATAATTTATATATGCTCTGCTCTACTTTTTCCAGGTCAAGTTCTCTGAGATCCATGAACTATACTCAGACCAGGAGGAGACGGATACCAGTGTCATCTTATATCTTCACCAGGCTGTCAAGTGGGGTACAAGTCCAGCGTGGTGAGGACTCCTGACACGGATTTTCTGCAGATCCTCCTCTACCATGCCAAGAAGATCAACCTCTCCATATATCTCTATCATGGCACTGGGGTGCATCATACTCTGATAAATGTATCTGAACTGGCTGATTTACTGGGCCCATATTACTTCAGCACCCTGCTGGGGTACTATGTTTTTTTTTTCTGGTGAAGACTGCATAAGTGCATTCAAAGGCAAGGGCAAGGTGAATCCGCTGAAGAAACTGCAGAAGAACCCTAGGTATCAAAATGCTTTTAGCCAACTTGGCACATCGTGGTTGGTGCCTGATGAGCTGCAGCAGGAGATGGAGGCATTCACCTGTCTCATGAATGACTATTCTCAAAGAAAGTTAGTTGATGCCATGCATGCCAAGATGCTGCAAAAAATGGTGGGTGCTGACGAAATCCTAAGCTTGCACTCCAGTTAGACCTTGAATACCTGCCTCCTCCCAAGGTCTGCCTCATCCCTCATGTACAGCAATCTAACTACAGAGTTGCTTGCTACAAGATAGCAAACCAGCCAGTATTTGAGAGGTCCAAGCCCAATGATCAGGGCATAGGCTGGGAGAAGACGGTGGACGAGGGGGTGTTAGAGCCCATCTGGTCAGTTGGACCTATTCTCCCTCCTTCTCTCATCGAAATACTGGTACAGAGAGAGGAGTCAGAAAAGGAAAAGCTTTATAGAAACAACAATTCAGAGACTGTGGTTGAGGAGGATGGAAATTATGAGAGTGATGATGAGGAAAAGATGGAAATCCAAGAGATAGACTTTGACGATCACTTTTCTGATGATGATGATGATGATGGTGCTTGTTAGCAGTATAGGGAAAAAAATGACTTAAGCAAATGTTAGAACATGGATTTGGAATTTATTTGTATGTCCTAAGATGATTTTAAAGGACTTTCACTTTACATCAAAGTATATAGACAAAAATGTGTTTAAAAATTCTTTTTATTTTCCATTTTTTGGGGGTGAGTTTTTTCTGATACTGAGTCAAGATGTGCTTAAAACTTAAAAATAACTATTTCAATGGATTTTTTGGGTAAAAATTGTATGGGAAAATATGTTCATTTGTCCCTGCAAGCTGTTTAGCTCAAAAGTTATGCAACTTTCTAATGTTCCTAGGGTTCGCGTCCACTTACCAATTATTTGTAATAAAGGGTAAAAACGAAAACCCGTTACCTGTCAAAATCTTAAAATAGACACTTCAAGGAATTGAATAAAACAGGTGCCAACAAAAAATCCACTAAGTGCACGTGGAGCCCTTCTTCCGACTAGATCACTAGACTATTAGGTATGCCTCATATTACAAGACAGAGAGGACCGAGCGGTTGCATATTCTAAGATTTTCAGATGGCATATAATACTGTCTCACATGGAATACTCATTATGGAGCAGCAAGTAATGCCAATTATCCTTGGAAATGTCTTGATATGGACAAAATATTCATGGGCAAGAGTAAGACATGCAACACAAATCTAGAGAAAAGATAGCAATAATAATAATAATAATAATAATAATAATAATAATAATAATAATAATAATAATAATTAGAACTGTATGATACTTTTCTTTCAAAGAGGCTTGCTTAAATAATTAGCATCATGCTAACAATTTAAAAAAAGCGCGTTTTAAGTCACGGACTCCCTCTTCTATCAGGGGCTAGAATGGTTGCTTTCTTGCGAAGGACTTGTTTTAGCAGATGTAATCATTACCCTGAGTGCATACCTTTGCTAACCTCAGACCGTGGCGGAGCGCGAACTCTACCTGACGCCTCAAAGTCGCAGACGCTACCGCCAAGGTATTATTCGAGAATTTTCAAAGAGCCGTTAAAGAGGCTGCCGCAATAGTATCATCATTACCAGTATTTGACATTAAATTTTTTTATATAGCACTATATATAATGTCAGGGCCCCCTGCACTAATTTCTACATGTACTGGGGTGGAGTAAAGAAAAACAAAATATGATGAGGGACCTTGCGGTGATCCGTCGTTATGTGGATGTAATCAGTGAAAGAATATGAGACCTTGGAAAACACTATTGTAAAAAACAAATAAACATCTGTAATGAATATTCTATTTTTTTTTGTAAGATAAAGATGAAAATAGGACATTATTAGTTCTGCATATTTCGGGCTCGACATTGCTCTCATTCTGATGTTTGAAGCAGTTGATACTTGGTCGAAACAGTGTATTCGATTGTGCGCACTGCACAAGTTAAATTTTTTATTTATTAAAGAATGTAATAATTCAAAACCTAATATATTCCACTGTAGACAAATATAATAATAAAGATTTACTTAAGCAAATACTTTGTATACTATCTCTCTCTATACTCGTTTAGGAATGTTTATAATCTTTTAAAAGACTTCCACTGTCGGTACAATAGCATGGAGATCCGTATTGGAACTTCTCTGTTTGTTTTGAACCCGGCACCAAACAACAACAACAACAATGAAGCTGGACGACGCCGCCAATTTCTCCACTTGTGGTTCTAGTAAAAGAAAGAACGGATACGAAGCGGACGACAGAAGAGCTGTAAGAATAAGTTTTGTGACCTTTGCTATTGTTAACGAATAAGTAATAGCTACTGAGGGGAGTGCTAAATTAAGTACTCTAATTTCGAGCGCGTGGCGCGCAAAGATCCGCCATAACGAGGTCCTTGAGAGCTGGGTTGGCGGCGGGACTTAACAAAGAACGAGGTAGTAATATGCGAAATATAGTTTTCCTATCGAGTGAAATCTGATGGCATGTCATAGTTTTGAAGGATGGAGTTAGTATTTTCAAATATACAATCTTAATCTTATCAATATCTTGATTTAACCTTAAGCGGTGCAAGGTACGCCTAAGCGCGTTTTACCCTCATAAAACAAGGTCATCAAGTATTGTAGATCGAAATTGTGTTATGTGATTAGCGTCATAATAAAGGGGACTTTCAGACCCCCAAGTTGTGGAACATATCACATAGTCGAAAAATTTATTTATTGTTAGTTTGACCCAAGTTAAATAGTTGTATCTGTTACAATAGCCGTCTGAGCCAGTCTCCCTTTAGATGTTTAGATGTGAAATGTTTTTCCGGAACACCTACAGTTTAGCGGGCCATAACAATGTTCAATACCTACCAATAGATGGCGATAGGCTCTAACTAGAGAACTGGCGAATGAACACACAACAAAAATGGTGAAAATAAGCATACGAAACAATTTTTTACTATCCTAACTAAAATTACTTACCAAACCTCTTAGCCAGGGGAGCTTCGCCCCCCTGGAACCTCCCAGTCTTACTATCCTAACTAAAAATACTTACCTAACCTTCAGTCGAACTATTTACCTCAGTAGAGGGATGAGGTCGTTGAGTGGCATGGCCCGTTACCCCCTGGGACCCCCCAATCTTACTATCCTAACTAAAAATACTTACCTAACCTTCAGTCGAACTACTTACCTGGGTGGAGGGATGAGGTCGTTGAGTGGCATGGCCCACTAAACTGTAAACTACCTGTTTTTCCCTGTTTAGTTTTTAATTTATTGAAGGAATCTGACCCACAGAATTGTTGATAATTATTAGGTCATTTTTCTTATTATGCTCATTACCCTATTGAGATGAAATTTCTGATTACCGTAGGGTTTTTGAAAAGTTTTGAACATCTTGCCTTCAAAATGGTCGGATATTATTCCCAACCTAACCTAACTCCGGTGCAGGACTCACAGAAAACAAGTAATTTTACGAGCTTGAGGTCAGATTTGTTCAAAACGCTCAAAATAATGAAAAGAAAACGTAAGCGTAAGCTGAGCACTACGATTTTTTCACCATAATTTCTGCTCTTTTTGATAAGTACAATGTGTTCTGCAGTGGAGAACTCAAAGAGAATGCAGAAAGTCGGCACTTTTCTCTCTATTCCAGCAAAAATCAGAAACATTGGTAATAATTTTGCAATATGGATACGGAGCCATTCCGGTACTCAAGTCATTCAGATATGAACATGAGGAACTGCTAATGAGTAGATGCACACTCATTAACCTTATTGACTTAATGTGCAAGACTTACTGTACTCTTACTTCACTGTCATTGGCCAGTTATGTACTAGATGGAAGAGCTTACATTTCTAGTGGGAAACAGGGGACGCGAGGTTTCATACATAGAAATAAAAACGAGGTTTCGTACAAAGAACGACGTTTTGTATATAAAATCGGATGAGGTTTCGTACATAGATTTTTTTCAAAAATTGATTATGAGCCAATTCAGTAATTATTGCTAATAAAGTGTTACTTGTTCCAATCTCTAATGTATTTGGTATACTATTGCAGGAAGCCCATTTTGGGGGTTCCCAAAACGTTAAAAGAAAAAAATCCTAAGTCAAATATTAATTAAAAAGTGATTTTCTTTTAAAATATACCGGTACATATAAACATAAGCCTATTTTGGGGGTTCCCAAAACATTAAAAGAAAAAATCCAAAGTCAAATATTAATTAGAAAGTGATTTCATAATAAAATATACATAAAAACATTTAAACAATTATTTACAAAAACACACATCTTATAATTAAGCACATAGCAGTATACATTATAGATATTTACATTAATGTCAGATTTGTATACAGTTTATTAGTTATTAAATATACAGTTCATATTTACAATGATATACATTTACAGTTACTATATACAGAATAACAAGCTAAAAAGCCACAAATGGCACACAGGAGCTCAGGAACTCAGTTTAACTCCGATCTAGACCTAGACACACTAGTACTAACGTTAGCCATTATGTTACTGAAGTTACCCTATCAAAATAATGAACTACCCATTTTAATTCGCAAATAATAAAAAATTACTTGTTAACAAGTAAATTAATAATGACAAATTACAATGCACTTTAACGGATTAATATATAGCGAGGTTAAGTGTTAAATAAACGGCCCTCAATCTCTCACATCAAAGATATCAAAATCTTTAGATCTCCTGTGTTAATTGTCAGTCACAGTTGAAACATAATTAAAGTGTAAGATTATTCAGGATTTGAAAAATGAAACATACAGGTATAGGTAAGTATTAATACTAATATATGCATCTAGAATGAATAAAAAAATAAATAAAGAAATAAAGACAAACTAAAATGCACTTTACCGCCAAGATATACGCTGAAATACCCAACAGCAAAAAGTTCAAGTTATTGAACTTATTTATTGTACGAAATCTTGTTCTCTATTGTACGAAACCTCGTTCATTATTTTACGAAACCTCATTTTGTTTATATACGAAACGCCGTATGTACGAAACATCATGTAGCCTGGGAAACAACAGCAGGAAGAGTTAACAAGAAAAAAATAATAACACCAAAATGTCTCATTTGGAACAAGTTATGTATAGGGAAAAATGTTTTAACTTGTTGAGAACTACTTGAATATCATCAAATTAATAACTCGGATGAGATGGGTTTAACTCCAAAGACTAATCAAAACGAGTTGATAAATTAGAATGTTAAGGTTTTATGTCTGTTTTTTCGGTGTTTTGTAGCTATTTGCTCTTTGCTTTCTGGGGTGTGAAATTAAACATTTACCAATTACTTATTTACGAAGTGAAAATCTATACTGTATATGTATGGTTGCAGGGTTAGCGATAACTTTGCAGAAAGGCCTTTCTTAGAATGAAGATTGTAACCTTTACAACTTGAATTAAATAATTTATTTGGACAATATGATTTTCGTGCTTGTATGATAGTTTGCTGTTTTAAGCAGTAGAATGTTTTATAAAGTCTTTATGGGTTGAAGAAGTCTTCTAATGAAACAACAATACTTAAATATATAAGAATTTATATTCATGGAAATATATATGCTTGCAATACCCTCTAAAGATATGGGAGCACTGTTCCTGCGTTGGTTGTAGAGGTTCCACCCAAGGGATGGAATTGTTAATGTCCTTTATAGATAAATAACCAGTGTTCTATACAGGAAATGCAAAAATATCAAAGGTGAAATCAATAATGGTAAAACTTCACAATTACTTTTCCTAATAGCAGCTTTGGCCCCCAGGTCCCCTTTACCTAATTTAATAATTTTAGTTAATTTTATATTATCCAAATAGACCTAGTTCTGCTAATGGGGGACTTTGCCCCACTTCCTGATGTAATCTAAGTTTTAGTATTAGTAATTTAGCCATCATAGAACAAAATATCAGTGTATGGAGACCAACTTTCCAAATTAAGATCATTTGGGTTGAATGAATTGCCCTCAGAAAAGGTCTGTCAAAACCTGATACAGCACTGTGTAATACAAAAGTTGCTTATGCAGAAGCTCCTCTACTTATGAACATCCGAGTTACTAACATTCACAGATGGGAACAAAAAGGAGTGGAAAATGTGAATGGTAGTTTAGAATTATGTAACATTAGGTGTTCTGTAGTTGTGATTGGTCAGATTAGGACTGTGAGAAAGAGAGCCAAAGAGGTGTTGTACGAGGACTTAAAATACAGTACTGTACTGTAATTGAAATTATCAAGATCAAATTGGAACTTTGTTATCGAGAAATTCCAATGCTTTCAATAAATATCTAATGTTATAATTGTTTTATGTGTTAATATTAAAGTCAGAAATGATGTGGAGGGGATATAGAGAAAATATGAAAAAAAAAATCCAAGTTAGAGGAAGTGATAAATGAATGTGTCCCATCCAAAATTATGAAAGACAAATCTTTATTGAGAAAGAGGATATATAATGAAATGCCAATGAATCAAAAACTTTGCTCTAAGTTTAAAAGAAAAAGCGGCTATGGACCCGCTGAAAACATTTAAGAATGTTAAGAAATACTGGATCCAGAGAGTTCCAGGAAGTGGAAAGGGTATATAAAAAAGCTCAACAATCAAGTTAGAAGCGAGACCAGGAGAGAAGTAAAAAGAAGGAAACAAACTATATCCCCAAAAATATTTTGGAAATATGTGCTGGATAAAATGATTAGAAGATCTGGTATCCCAGATTTACAGATATCTTATGACAGTAGCAATATCAATATACAGACAAAAACAGAAAAGGAAAGGGATGTGGTATTGGCCAAATATTCCAGTGAGGTATATACTAAGGAGCCAGAAGGTGTTCCCAAACTTCCTATAAGACAAGGATTGCTGTTACCTAGAATCGAATTTTAAGTTTCAAAAATAAAGGTAGCCATTAAAAAAGTAAAGAGAAATAAGTCACCGGGACCAGATGGGCTAGCGAACATAACAGTGATATTTAAAAAGATTGTAAAAATCCAGGATATTATAGGCCAGTTAGCCTCACAAGTATAGTGTGTAAATTAATGGAATCAGTCATTAGGGAAGAACTCATGAGGCACATGAATAGAAATAAATTTTTCAGTAAAATTCAATTTAGTTCTTCAACTAATAAAGATACTTGACAAGTGGACACAAGTATTAGAGGAGGGAGATGCTGTCGATAAAATTTATTTTGATCTAATGAAGGCTTTTGACAAAGTTCCCCATAAAAGATTATTGGAGAAAACCAAAAGTTACAATGTTGGATCCAAATTCCTGAGATGGATAGAGACCTTTCTGGGACGCAGAAGACAGTGTGTAATTGTAAACGGGCATAGATCTGATTGGCGAGATGTGGTAAGTGGAGTACCACAGGGGTCAGTGTTGGGACCGCTATTGTTTGTAATATATATATATATATATATTATATATATATATATATATATATATATATATATATATATATATATATATATATATATATATATATATATATATATATATATATATATATATATATATATATATATATATATATATATATATATATATATATATATATATATATATATATATATATATATATATATATATATATATATATATATATATATATATATATATATATATATATATATATATATATATATATATATATATATATATATATATATATATATATATATATATATATATATATATATATATATATATATATATATATATATATATATATATATATATATATATATATATATATATATATATATATATATATATATATATATATATATATATATATATATATATATATATATATATATATATATATATATATATATATATATATATATATATATATATATATATATATATATATATATATATATATATATATATATATATATATATATATATATATATATATATATATATATATATATATATATATATATATATATATATATATATATATATATATATATATATATATATATATATATATATATATATATGATCTCCCAGAAGTGCTTAAAAACGACAGTGTATTGTATAAGTATGCGAATGACACAAAATTATATCACCAGATAAAACCTCTAGACGATGTGTAACTTATGCAAGAGGATGTAGACTGTATGAAGGAATGGTCCGAGAAATGGCTGTTAAGTTTCCATCCAAAGAAAAGTAGATGCATGAAAATTGGGACAAGCATAGTGTGTAAAGGAGGGTATTATTTATAGGAGAAAATGTCTAAAGTGGATGTAGAAAAGGATATAGGGGTCGTCATTGATAATAAACTTGATTTCTCCAAACACATTGCTGTCAAAGTTAGTAAGTCAAATAGAATAGTCGAACTTATAAGGAGGACGTTTGTATCATTGGATGAGGGAATATTCAAACAACTGTATGTTGCATTAGTTAGACTGCATTGGAGTATGAGAATCAGGTATAGTCACCATACCTCATGAAAGGTATTGATGCCTTTGAAATTATCCAAAGAAGAGCGACTAAACAGGTACCAACTTGATAGAATATGTGCTATGGCGATTGATTAAGAAAGCTAAAATTACTTATGTTAGCGTATAGGAGAGTATGCAGGGACGTGATAGAAACATTCAAGATCCTATCAGGAGTGAATAATCCAGAAGTGTGTCAAGATATATTTAGACTTAGGGAAGATAGGAGAACAAGAGGATATTCCAGAAAGATATATAAGGAGAGGTCAAGATTAAAAAAGAGAAAAAATTAGTTTTGTCATTGAGTAGTCAACAATTGGAATCTGATACCACAAAATATAGTACAGTCAAAATCGGTAGTAAAATTTGAAAGAAATCTAGATAAAGCATGGGGAGAACAAGAATTATATTACAACAATAAAGCTAAAATACAGTACAACAAAATTGTTCAATTTGCCACCACCACCACTGACACGACCACAAATTCAGCTGATGATATAGAGCTGGATGCGCAGGCCTAGAGGCCTCTTTCAGAACATCGATTATGAGACTGTCATCAAGAATTTGTCTATGGCTGTACATATTGGAGGCAGCTGGATGGGGTTGAGGTTGGTTACTGTATGACACTTTAATTAAGTATACTGTATTTAACTTGCACACTTCTGTACAGTGTCTTCCTCAAAATATTTAACATAATGCCTTTATTTAGAATTTTAGCAAGTTAAGGTTAAAGATCTTTGCTGAAAGGCAGAGGCAGGGAACAGTGATAGCACAGAGCCCTACTATATGCCTGTACCTACCTTGTAGCTGGGGGCATGCCCCCTTTCCAGCCACTTGGACCCAGTGATCTGGCAATGACTGAATTATCATGTAGGGCAATAGGAAATCACCTACCCCCCCAATTAATTGCCAAATTTAATCTGTAACGACATGAGACTGATAGCTAATTCAACCCTGGGCTAGTATCGAACTTGGGGCCAGTACATTGCCGGCTATAGATGCTACCACTGCCAAATTGTCTCTCTTGGAAGTCAGACCATTCTCTACAATATACTGCAATATGCAGTTGTCTTTCAGCTTAATAATATAATTGGTTCCACAACTAGCTGCATAAAGTCAGTACCCTTATAACCTATATGGAATGTATTCATTTCCTAAAACCTGTTCCTAACCTCCTGGATAGAGTAATGTACTTTAAATATTTTGAGTACATTGTACATGCTGCTCAGCAAAATAAGTGTTAAAACTTAATGATTATAACTACAGTACAGTGAATATTGAAGAAACTTTAAACATATCATTGAACAAGATTATTGAACCTCTATCATAAAATTCCCTGTATCATACTATTAAATATTTCCACGAATTGTGGTCACTTTTGTGTATTACAAATTAACTCTGTATGTTGCATAGTAAAATATATACTTATTATAACTACAATAATAAATTTAAGTAAAATAATACCTACCAATGAAAACTGTACTATTCTCTATATGAAAATATACAGTTACATAGTAAAATATATGTAAAATCATAGTGATTGTAACTACTGTGACAAATTTCAAAGATATGTAAAATGTATATATGAACAGGCTACTAAATCTCTATCTGAAAAATACGAGTATCATACTAAAACGTTCCCTGGAGAGGTTACTTACATGTAATATGTATAAACTATATGTTAGCTTGTTAAAAAAATGTAAGAAGGTAATGTTAACACTTACCAAATGCCACAGTTCATCTCTGATGAGATAAATTTTATAGCTTGCGGTGATAAAATTTATAATTCATACTTTGAAAATATAATTAATGGCAATCTTAGAATGAGTTATCATAGATAGTATTATTGCTAAGTATGGAAAAATTTACCTGATGTTATTACTATCTCTTTCTGACTGTCAACTAAATTGTTTTTAAGAACTTTTCTTATCTGTAGTAGTCATAAAAACTTTTTTCTCTGAGTCTTGATAAAGGTTCTATTTGTGAAATTTCTGAGTGATGTATATATTTTTCAGAAAAGGCCACATGTTCAACCGAAGGTAATTGTAGATGTTGACGTTCTTCAAGCAAGGGTACAACAACATCGTGATAATTCGCAGGTAATTATACCTTATTGTTTGGTGGCATGATACTGCACAGTGTTCCTCAGTGTCAGTTTTTTCCACTAATACAGAGTTCATTCCTAGCTTGATATGGTAAAGGACACCAACTTATTTAAGTACCAGATGAGCACTTGTGAGTTTCTTTTCTAGTTTTGTATTGATAATATAGATTTCAATTTTATAATCTCAAGCCTAATATTATTAATCGCTAATGAATAATATTGCACTATTTTTATTTTGTTTTATCCAACCACATTCTACATCTTGGTTGCAAGACATACTCTTATGATTTCTTATTTATTTAGTCATATTTTGTTGTATAATATTTATTCTCTTTTGAATAAAATTATTGTCTTTTAAAGATTTTTACATTAGATATTTTCATTTGAATCAGTATGCATGTGCTACTCATGTTATGTACTCATGGCTAAACTCTTCTATGTATAATATTTTAGTCTGTAACACATCTCTGTTCTCTCTTGAGAAATCTTTTCATGACACAATAATTATATTGCTAATGCATGCAAGGGATGTTTGACTGCTGCTGATCAATACTCAAAGAATCCTTTTCCAGAATCTAATGATTATTTTCCTTTTTTGCTTTCAGGTTTCTAGCCGTCGTGGTGTCCATGCTGTATTATATCCTGTAAACTGTGACCCAATTGATGGGGTATCTCCAAATCTATATGCCATGCAGGTGAATCGAACTACTTGTTCACGCTGTCTTCAGGGTGAGCCGGTAAGTAGTGGTATCTTTTTAAATATAATATTCATAGAAATAATATTCACACACCTGCCAGCATCAAACAACAGAAGATTAAAATTTATAACAAAAGTTAAAAGAAATTGAATTTTGCAGGTTATAATCATGTGTATCCACCTAGGCAAATTTAAGTAATTAATTATGAAAAACCAGACCATTCCCTAGGCAGTGGTCTGGATGGTATGAATTACTGGATATCTGTTTATTGTTTTTCTTGCATACCTTTTGTCTTCGTGAATATGAAGTTCTTTCTTGGAAAGGCCTTTACTCTCATTAATTTTGTCCCCTTGTCCTTCTTGATTGAATGCCAGGTAGAAATACCCAATAAATCCTTTAATCTCAATACCCATCTTTACTGTGCTACTTCATTTCTATTCCACACTTTCCATTAAGTATCTTACTCTGATGCTCAGTTCTATGACATCCAGTGAGCATTTCTGTTCAGTACTTTGGGATGAATTGGTCCTTAACATTGTAAATCTTTATTGGCCTATATATCGTATACCTGTATACGTCTCTTCCTGTACCCTAACTTGGAGTACACAGTAGCTTTACCCATTCTCCTAGTATGTGATTTATTTCCGTATGCATTCATTTAATTTTTCCAATTTTATATTTTTAATGCCCAAATATTTCTTGAGTATAAATTCTGAACTTGTTGGTACCTATTCATGTAGTGTTTTTTTACATGTTAACTTTTTCTTTCAGGGTCATTTTCGCCACATTTTGGAAAAGTAACGTGCATAGAGCTGCTGCTTTGTCACAAGTACCTGCTGTTTAAAATAAGATGTTGGAAACAAGTGAGAATGCAGTGCTTGGTGAATGAAAAGAAAGTGTGCAATAGGATAATCTAGCAAAAGTGGAGTTATATTTGGGATGTTAAAGTACGTTGAAAGACATCCTTGAGGTGAGATACATAAACGGGTCTTGTGATCAAACAAATTTTTTTTTTCTTCAGCTGTGGGAAATGTCTCACAGCCAGAGCTGTAAAAGAAAATGTTGAAATAATAGAGTAAATAATGATTAAAAGCTGCATAATGCTTATAGTGTTTAGTGTTGTTATCTTCTCATAGTATTAACTCAAGCACTTTAGAAAACTTACCAGCTTATTATATTTGTCATGGTGGGGTAATGTATTGTAGTCCTGTCCTAGCATTTATACAGTATAGGAGTTTTTGGTAGTCATAAAAACTGTAGCCTGTGAGTACTGTATGTATTTATGTTTGGGTTTATTAGCTCTTTTGAGTTTTACTTGAACAAAGAGGTTTTCTTAGTGGAGTTTTACTAAAGGAGTAGAATCTTAACTAATATAACATTATTATTTACAAAAAAGGAAACAACAGTACAATATTACTTACTTGAATAATGCAAGTCTGTGTCCATTTTACAATAGCCGTGGTGCCAAATACAAAAGGTTTAATAGCTGTGATTAGTTAAATGTTGCTTTTAGAGTCCCCAAAATATTACTAGCTCATGTTGACTAAAACTTAAATTATGATCGTCTGTTTTTAAGTAAGCATTGAGTAAGTTAGCTTTAATTGGAATAAAGAAGAGCTCTGGCCATTGTGATATAATCTTATTTCGTTACAGCGTTATTAGACCTGTTAATTTAGCACCGTGCATTGATGTTCTGTATAAGTTGTTGAATGTAGAGAGTTTGTCTATACAATTGAGACTGTGCTTCTTTGATATGGAGATGCACTTCTTATATCCAATTTCTAATGAGAATAATGCAGTTCATTTACTGTATTTCTCGTACTTAAATATGACATACTTTTTTCCTTGCTGACTGAAAGGTTACAATTTAGGCCTTTATAAATTGTCTGTGGTTAGTGTGCTAGTTTGGTATTATTGAATTTAAATATGAATTTTGCTTATTTTATATATGCTTTACTATTGTTTTTGCTACCTAAATCTTATGCACATACTACATACACTCTTAGGTATGAACAAGAATACCTTATAAGAGTAAATTAGTTTCTTGGCAATATAATATATACAAGATGCTATTTTATACCTTATAAGATAAACCTTAGCAAAGGAAGGTTATTTATTTCCAAATGTATCTGATGTGTCAAATGATTCATACATTTTACGCCTGCATATACTGTCATCTTTGTTGATATTTCAGGATTGTGTTCTCTTTTGCTCTTCTTTTTCATATCTTCAGCTTTAGTGTCTAGTCTTAACACCAAAGAGTTTTGAAAGAAAGAAGTGGAGCAAAATATTTCAAATCTTGAAAATTCATCATATATTGGCAAGTCTGTGCAAGTATAATATGGTAATACTTTTTCTTCTAATTGTCATTCATTCCGTGTGTGTAGAGTATGGAATTTACTGTTTCTACTCTTAACCCCTATTCATCAACTTTCAAGTAGATTTATGACATAGACTTCAAAAAAGAATTTTATATTTTTGTTTTTGGTGCATGTGCCCAGTCAACCTCTGAAGGTACAAAAATCAACATGCCATTTTGTAAATCCTGGATCACAATCACATTTCTCAAATATATAACCAGTTATGGAAATGAAGTCGTTATTAATTGCTTTAGAAGTAAATTTTTTTTTAAAGCTAAGGTTTTTAGGCGAAACTTTACCCTTCAACTTTTTGAGCAACTCAAGCTCTATACCAAAGAGTGAAAAATGTCTAATACAATACAGCCTTAGCGGGAAGTATTCTGTGGTCCTCAAATTATACTGTGAACTCGGCCTCAAATATTTATAAATTATGATCTCATAAAATACAACTTTCATTATAAGTTGTTCTGACATAGCCAAAGCGATTATCTCCCTTTTATTTTTAAAGAGTAATGGGTAAAAGGAGTCTTGTTTAATCTTAGCCTATACTCTGCAGGAAGGTGCTTTCATGACTTGGTGAAAGTACTAAATATCTGCAGTGTGGTTTTAAGCTTGTGAAGTACCAACTGTTTTCAGGTCGTTAATTAAATTTTATCTTATTTAAAAAAAGTTGTCTCAACTGTTTTCCTGACAGAAAACAGAAAAAGAGGTCACTTTGCTAACTTCATTATGATGTGGCATCTTTTACGATGAAAAATTGACAAAGTGGAAGAAGGGAAATGGAGAAAGGAGAGAAATCTTCTATCTATACAAACTGGCTGCAATCCTCCTTGAAAGCACCCATTCACCAGAAGACACTCTCGTCTCCTTTCAAGTTTATCTCACTCATTACTAACACATCCTTTTTTATCTGAAACACGTTAACCAATATCCTTCCTTTTACCCTCACTCGTTTCACAACTACGCATATGTAGAGACCTAATTACAAGGATTCTGTCTGAGTTTTCCTAAAGAGACCCAACTCTTATGCCTTGACTCTGCTTGAGGAAAATATTAAGGAGGGTCTTCCCAGTCTCCTCGCTCTGTACCAATTAGTGTTAATTTTAGGGCAGAGGCAGTATTCTTGTTCCCCAACCCAGGAGAAAAATAGAAATCTAAAGTGAGAGAAGGTGAAGTTTGGGAAGCTGATTATGCTACGTTACTCACTTGGTTAATATCTCTCAAAAGCATTAGTGGATGTGCAAAAGTTGAATGAATAGTGAGGTGTGGATAGCTTAAAAGTAGTGAGGGAGAAGAGGATTTTATCTGATAGTGGAGGAGTATAAACAGAAAACGATATCCAGAAGTTGTTAATTTAGAGTAAAAAAAAAAATTAGTGAAGCAACTCTTGTAGAATGCTAAATGTCACTGAGTGGAACATGTAAAGTGTCTTTGAAAGGCATGTATCAGTACTGAGATAAAAGTGGTAATGAAGACAAGACATTCAGTGGCTAAGCCATGGGTATAGATTATATCGCTACAATACCAGAAGGAAGGACAGGTTGCAGCAAATTAGTTCTGTAGACTGCATAATATCTACTAAAGAAGGGGACAAACCAGTGAAATGGTGGAGCATGTACTGCTAATATGTAATGGGGAAATTGAGACAAGATGCATTGTTTTAAGACTATGAATTGCAGAATATTACAGTTGTCTCAGTTATTAACTGGATTCATCACTAGACATGGAAGTAATTCGCTCTAAGTCACGAGCCTTTCATAAATGTGTCGATACTTGGCATGTAACCTATTCCCAGCCTTGCACATATGGTAATGTACTTTATGTACAGTAATAAACTATGTTTACTCTTACATATAGCCTCAATTCTCTGTTGAGGTAAATTTCATATCCTGAGATGATAATGTTGACAGTGGGAATGGTCAGCGGTGCTAATGGGATGAAGTGATGAGCGATACTAAATAAAAGAGGAGACATCAGGCTAGCATCTGATATGGCAAACAAAACACTAATTCTAATCTGAATTTCTTTCACATTTTGCTTTGTAGACTGATTGGTAGACTTCTTTTTCCACATTCGCTCTACTTCAGGTAGTGATGAGTTTTCAACTGGTCTGGAACTTCAAATTTCTGCTGTAAAGTTAACATTACCATTTACACTTTTCGGCAACATTTCACACAAGGGTACTTCGCAAATGCAGTGGAAACATGTGTAGCAACACTAGATATTACTCAGGCAAGTGTCGGACAAAGACTGGCTCACTTGGCACTCTACGTTCTCTTCACTCAGCTGCCATGCTGTCTTGGTGTGCATGCAAAATACAGTCTTCGAGAGTCACGTTCTTTCCACTTTAATTTTGAAGATTTTCTGATTTTTTTTTTTTTATATATTTATCATAAATAGCAGCGCGCAAGCGCAAAGCTATATGAGCGTGATAAGTAAGTTTACTGTGAATAACCTATACGTACTATACAAAAATAATACGTATAATAATAACACACTACATGTATATTTATAATAACAATAATGATAATACAATAACTTTACGAGACTAACATGTGAGAACAGAGAGGGGTACAGTAATGTGATAATGAGGATGATGATGACGTTTACATCACAGCCGATGACAGCGCGAAAGGCGCACACATAATAACTGAATGGGTGAGGCGAGACAAGGGAAGATGCTAGAAGAATCAAGCTTCAATCAAAAAGCCAATCAGAACCCAGGCTACAGAACACAATTCTGTAATTAGTCGTCTCCCATCCATCAGCCAATGTCATCCCGTGTACTATCTCACGTAGGTGCGACCCTTTGTGTATTCCAAGACGCAGATATCTCGTAGCACTTACCGTACCGGTATCGTATTTTATATGGTGCTATGCTGTGAGTTACATGTATAAATTTATGTTTTTTACTATTTTTTTACTGTTATTATTCTTAGGCTTGGAAATACTTTTTTTTTTATCAATAAAATAATGAAAATACTGGAAATCTTAATATTTCCACATATCGTGGATTCCTGCGTTATACCCAGAAAATCTGCGATATAAAATACATATGCTCGCCAAAAAGCCCGCGGTGCACTGAATCCACGGAAGGTGAACAGCGATATAGTGAAGGATTATTGTGTATATATATATATATATATATATATATATATATATATATATATATATATATATATATATATATATATATATATATATATATATATATATATATATATTATATATATATATATATATTATTTATATATATATATATATATATATATATATATATATATATATATATATATATATATATATATATATATATATATATATATATATATATATATATATATATATATATATATATATATATATATATATATATATATATATATATATATATATATATAATATAATACATATATAATATATATATATATATATATATATATATATATATATATATATATATATATATATATATATATATATATATATATATATATATATATATATATATATATATATATATATATATATATATATATATATATATATATATATATATATATATATATATATATATATATATGAGGCCAAAACTCGAATATGCAGCCCCCTTTTGGAATCCGCACTTGAAAAAGCACATAGCTAAGCTTGAAAAAGGTCAAAGACATGCCACGAAACTGGTGCCAGAAATACGCAATCTCAGCTATGATGAGAGGCTGAGGGAATTAGACTTACCATCACTCGAAGCTAGAAGAGTGAGGGGAGATATGGTGACAGTCTTTAAATTCCTTCATGGTTATGATATAGTGGATAGGGATCGATATTTTGATATGGCTGGCTCTAGAACTAGAGGTCATAGTTTGAAGCTTGGTAAGAAAACTTCTTTGCAGGATGTAAGGAAATACTTTTTCAGTGTAAGAGTAGTTGATAATTGGAATTGGCTAAGCGAGGAGGTAGTTAATGCTACCTCAATCCATAGTTTTAAGGACAGGTATGATAAGTATCACTAAGTATAAAATGGAATCGATCAGGAGACGGGAAGATACGAGCTTTGGGCTCTTTCTCGTAAACACAATTAGGTACTCACATATATATATATATATATATATATATATATATATATATATATATATATATATATATATATATATATATATATATATATATATATATATATATATATATATATATATATATATATATATATATATATATATATATATATATATATATATATATATATATATATATATATATATATATATATATATATATATATATATATATATATATATATATATATATATATATATATATATATATATATATATATATATATATATATATATATACATACATACATACATACACAGTGCTCCCTCGTTTATCACGGGGGTTCGGTTTTGGGACTGGCCGTGATAGGTGAAAATCCGTGAAGTAGGATCACTATATATACATAGGTAGTTTACATTTATGTTTACCTTTACTGTATAAACTCTCCGTGGACTGTTAACAAACCACCTTTTACTTTATTAATAACAGCGTGCAAGCGTAAATTTATATGAACGTGATAGGTAACCTTACCGTAAATGAGGTGATGATGACGTGTACAGACTCCAGAGGAAATTATTCCGCAGCCAATAACAGCTTTACGGCTGCTTTTTGCGAGAGAAGAACCTGGCAATGTGGAGTTGCTGTCGCTGTTTCTTCTTTTGTTGGAAGATGGTCTTGTAAGGAGTTATGGCATCATCGAGAAGATTGCAAAAGGTCACCGAACGAACCATATTATCGTTGTGTTCCTTCGAGAGTTGTTAGACTGCTTTCACATGTTCATATTTGGCTGCCAGATGTTCGAGTGCAAGGCCAGGTTCTTCAATTTCTTCGTGCGTTTCCTCTGGTTGTTCTTCTTCCTCTTCTTCGCTCACTGATTTTGTCATTTCCTTCAAGTCTTCGTCAGTCAAAGGCTGCGGGTGGCAGTCGATCAGTTCATTCACGTCTTCGTGAGCCATATCTTTAAAGCCTTCTCCTCCTAGAAATGTAGCCAACTTCACAGCTTTCGCAACTGCCGAGTTATGGACTTTGTCAGGAGCGAATCCCTTGTAGTCGTAGATGACTTCCGGCCACAATTTTTTCCAGCTGGCATTAATTGTGGCAGGCTTCATCTCTGATTGCATTCTGAATATTTTGAAGGCATGTAGCAATCGTGTAGTTACGCCAGTAAGTCTTCAGTGCGAATTCTTTGTCCGAATCCATGGATTCAACCAGGTTCGCCAGGGTATTTTGTGTGTAGAGGGCCTTGAACTCACGATAAACACCTTGATCCATAGGCTGAATCAGTGATGTTGTATTCGGTGGCAGGAACTCTACTTGAACACTGTCATATTCGAGATTAGTTGCGTGGCCACCAGCATTATCCATCAAAAGAAAGGCTTTAAATTCAAGGCCCTTCTCTGCAAGATAAACTTTGACCTGAGGGATAAAGCATTGGTGAAACCAGTCTGATGTGAGGCTTTTTGTGATCTAGGTTATGCATCCAATACACTGGCAGCAGATTCTTATTCTTATTCTTCAAAGCCCTAGGGTCCTTAGACTTGTAGATAAGCCCGGGCTTTAATATGAAGCCCGCAGCATACCCGCACATGACGAGGGTAACGCGGTTTTGTGCGCTATAAATCCCGGGGCTTTAGCTTCTTCCTTAAAGAGAAAAGTGTGAGATGGTATTCTCTTCCTAAATAAGCCAGTCTCATCCATGTTAAAGACTTGCTAAGGAGCATATTCGCCTTCCTCGATAATTTTCTTGAAGTCGTTTCTCACGTAATCTTCAGCTGCAGCTGTATCTGCAGAGGCAGCTTTGCCATGCACCGAAATACTGTTTAGGCCATAGTGTTTTTGAAATTTGGCGAACCATCCCTTGCTTGCCACGAACGATTATTTCCTTGGTGGAGAATTGATGGAGGGTCCTGGTTGTGGGTCGTCGATATCCTCTTCTCTCTCCTCCTCCTCACGGTCGCCACTGTCGTCGTCGGGTTCGTTTCCAGCGAATATCTCGTACAGCTTCTTCGCCTTTGTTTGTTTGATATTGGTGTCTAAAGCTGATGTTCTTCCTGCAATCAGCAATCCACAGGGCCAAAGCAGATTCCATCTGCACTATTATCTTATTGCGGGGTGTTACGACCCTCGTCGCTGTTTTACAAAATTAAATAGTCTCTGTTTTCCTGATATTTGCCTCGTCCTTTTTGATATATCGAACAGTAGATTCGTTGATGCCAAAATAGCAGCCGACATCCGCGAACCTTCTTCCTTCCTTCAGCATATCTAACAGTTTTACCTTTTCTGTTATGGTTAACATCTTTTGCCGCTTAGGCTTACTACCAGAAGCCATAGAAGATGAAGGATGCTTGGGAGGCATTGCAGAAGTTGAAAAATGAAAGTAAAAAAATCACAAGCACAATGTATTTAGAAGCACAACACAAACGGCAAGCATGTAAGTTAGACTGAACGGGTGAGGCGAGACAATGGAAGATGCTGGGAGAATGAAGCTTCTATCAAAAAGCCAATCAGACCCCATGATACAGAACATACAGAAAAGCAGTTCTGTCGTTCGTCGTCTCCCACCCGTTCAGCCAATACATACCATGAACTATCTCACGTAGGTGCGACCCTTTGCGTTTTCCAAGACACCAATACAGTGTACGCTATCGTTCCTATTTTACATGGTGTAATACTGTGAGTTACATGTTTAAATTTATGTTTTTCCATTATTTATTACTGTTTTATTATTCTTAGGCTAGGAAATACTTTTTTTTTATCAATAAAATAATGAAAATACTTAAAATTTTAGTATGTACTAGCTCACGTAGGTGCGACCCTTTTCGTTTTCCGAAACGCCGATACCGGTATCGTATTTTACATGGTGCAATACTGTGAGTTACATGTTTAATTTTATGTTTTTTTTACTATTTTTTACTGTTCTTATTCTTAGGCTAGGAAATACTTTTTTTTTTTAATCTATAATATAATGAAAATACTGGAAATTTTAATATGTGGTAACTCACGTAGGTGCGACCTTTTGTGTTTTCTGAAACGCCGATACCGGTATCGTACTTTCAGTGGTGCAGAGTTACATGTTTAAATTTATGTTGTTTACTATTTTTTACTGTTTTATTATTTTTAAGTTGGGAAATACCTTTTTTTCAATAAAATTATGAAAAATATATTTTTTTTAGTAAATAATGAAAATACTGAAATTTTGAATTTTTTAATATTTTAATATTATTGCATATATCCAGAAAAAAAAATGCTCGACAAAAAAACAGCGATGAACTGAATTCGTGATAGGTGAACCGCGATATCGCGAGAGTCCACTGTATATATATATATATATATATATATATATATATATATATATATATATATATATATATATATATATATATATATATATATATATATATATATATATATATATATAAGCGAGGGAATTGGGAATTCTCCTCTGTATTTTTTCTTCCCAAAGAGTCATAGTATTTTGCCTTGACTCAGCCACTCTCCTTATAAGGGGAAAAATGGCTCATATATACTGTACATAACTTTTTGTCACTGAGACAACATGGCTTCAGAGAAGGTAGATCAACAGTAACAAACTTATTAGAACTTTATGATGAGGTAAGCCGAATCTTACAGGAAAGAGAGGGCTGGGCAGAGTGTATATTCCTAGACTTCCAGAAAACATTTGATGTTGTTCCACACGGGAGACATATTAAGAAGCTGCAAGCAATGACAAGGATAGGTGGAAATGTCTTGATATGGATAAAAACATACTTATAAGGAAGGGAACAGAAGGTTAGAGTAAGACACTCAGTGTCTGAATGGAGAAGAGTTAGTAGTGGAGTTTCATAGGGTTCAGTGTTAGGGTCACATTTGTTCCTTGTATATGTAAATGACCTACCAGTCTTTAAATTCATTCATGAATATGTTTGCAGATGATGCAATGATTGTGAATCAAGTAAGAAGCGAGAACAACGGTAGAGAACTTTAGGAAGATCTAAATAGTCTGCATGAGTGGTCAGAAAAGTGTCTAATAAAATTTAATACTTCAAAATGTAAGGTAACGAGATTGAGTATAAGTGCAAGAAGACCCATGCCTGACTACTCGGTGGCAGGAGTAGAAGTTAAAGAGACAGAGAATGAGAGATCTAGGAGTAACCATACTGGCAGATTTGTCTCCATAAATGCATATAAATGGCATAGTAAGGGCAGCATATACTTCCTTAGCAAATGTAAGGGTAGCCTTCAGGCACATGGACAAGGAAATGTTCAGAAATATCTATGTAATCTATGTGAGGCCAAAGCTTGAATATGCAACCCCCATTTTTAATCCGCACTTGAAAAAGCACGTAGTTAAGCTGGAAAAGTTCAAAGACACGCCATGATACTGGTGCCAGAAATACACAATCTCAGTTATGATAAGAGGCTGAGGGAATTAGACTTACCATCACTTGAAACTAAAAGACTGAGGGGGATTTGGTGACAGTTTTAAACTTCCCTCATGGTTATGACAGACGGGTAGGGATCAATATTTTGATATGGCTGGCACTAGAACTAGAGGTTATAGTTTGAAGGTTCGTAAGAAAACTTCTTTGCAGGATGTAAGGAAGTACTTTTTTTTTTATTGTAAGAGTAGTTGATAATTGGAATTGGCTGCATACCTGTCACCAAAGTAGGTGTAATTCATGCCAGAGAGAAATGGTTCGATAATGGGTGTAAAAGAGCTAAGGAGTGGAGAGAAATGCTGGAAAAGGTATAGGAGGAGAAAAAACATAAATGCCTGGCAAACTTACAAAAGAGCAAGAAATGACTACCTAAGTCAAAGGAGAGAGGCAGAGAGAGACTATGAGAGGGACATCACCAGGAAGGCTAAAGAAAATCCCAAGCTTTTCCACAGCTTTATCAGAGGAAAACTGAAGGTAAAAGAACAGATTTTAAGGCTAAAGAGAGCGGATGGAAGCATCACTGAGACGGATGAAGAGATCTGCAAAGAACTGAACAAGGAGTTTCAGTCAGTATTTACAGTAGAAAATACCCCACCCCCTCAGATTGCAGTGATAGAAGCTCAAGGGCCGGTATTAGAGAACATCAACCTTACAGCCACAGAGGTATGCAAAGCGCTGATGGATTTAGATGTTCATAAAGCTACAGGTCCTGATGACATATCCCCTCATGTGCTTAAAAAATGCGCAAACACAATATCAGTGGCACTAAGTATCATATTTAAGGAGTCACTGGAGTCGGGGGAGATTCCAAGATGCTGGAAACAAGCAAATGTGATACCTATCTTCAAAAAGGGAAGGAGGGATACGGCTCTGAACTATAGACCAGTTTCCTTGACCAGCATAGTTTGCAAAGTTATGGAGAAACTACTAAGGAAACATATCTCTCTTCACTTGGAATCCTTCAACTTTTTGTCAGTGAGGCAACATGGCTTCAGAGAAGGTAGATCAACAGTAACAAACTTATTAGAATTTTATGATGAGGTAAGCCAAATCTTACAGGAAAGAGAGGGCTGGGCAGATTGCATATTCCTAGACTTCCAGAAAGCGTTTGACACTGTTCCACATGGGAGACTTATTAGGGAGCTGCAATCAATGGCTAGAATAGGTGGAAATGTTTTGGGATGGATAAAAACTTACTTAGAAGGAAGGGAACAGAGGGTTAGAGTAAGACACTCAGTGTCTGAATGGAGAAGTTAGTAGTGGAGTTCCACAGGGTTCAGTTTTAGGGCCACTTTTGTTCCTTGTATATGTAAATGACCTACCAGAGTCTGTAAATTCATTCATGAATATATTTGCAGATGATGCAAAGATTGTGAAGAAAGTAAAAAACGAGAACAATGGTAGAGAACTTCAGGAGGATCTAAATAATCTGCATGAGTGGTCAGAAAAGTGGCTAATGAAATTCAATACTTCAAAATGTAAGGTAATGAGAATGGGTACAAGTGCAAGAAGGCCCAAGCTTGACTACTCGGTGGCTGGAGTACAACTTCAAGAGACAGAAAATGAGAGAGATCTAGGAGTAAACATACTGGCAGATTTGTCTCCAGAAATACATATAAATGGCATAGTAAGGGCAGCATATGCATTCTTATCAAATGTAAGGGTAGCCTTCAGGCACATGGACAAGGAAATGTTCAGAAATATTTATGTAACCTATGTGAGGCCAAAACTCGAATATGCAGCCCCCTTTTGGAATCCGCACTTGAAAAAGCACATAGCTAAGCTTGAAAAAGTTCAAAGACATGTCACGAAACTGGTGCCAGAAATACGCAATCTCAGTTATGATGAGAGGCTGAGGGAATTAGACTTACCATCACTCGAAGCTAGAAGAGTGAGGGGGGATATGGTGACAGTCTTTAAATTCCTTCATGGTTATGATAGAGTGGATAGGGATTGATATTTTGATATGGCTGGCTCTAGAACTAGAGGTCATAGTTTGAAGCTTCGTAAGAAAACTTCTTCGCAGGATGTAAGGAAATACTTTTTCTGTGTAAGAGTAGTTGATAAATGGAATTGGCTAAGCGAGGAGGTAGTTAATGCTATCTCAATCCATAGTTTTAAGGACAGGTATGATAAGTATCACTAAGTCTAAAATGGAACCGATGAGGAGACGGGAAGATACGAGCTTTGGGCTCTTTCCCGTAAACACAATTAGGTAATCACAATTAGGTAATCACACTCCTTCATGGTTATGATAGAGTGGATAGGGATCGATATTTTGATATGGCTGGCTCTAGAACTAGAGGTCATAGTTTGAAGCTTGGTAAGAAAACTTCTTTGCAGGATGTAAGGAAATACTTTTTCAGTGTAAGAGTAGTTGATAATTGGAATTGGCTAAGCGAGGAGGTAATTAATGCTATCTCAATCCATAGTTTTAAGGACAGGTATGATAAGTATCACTAAGTATAAAATGGAACCGATGAGGAGACGGGAAGATACGAGCTTTGGGCTCTTTCCCGTAAACACAATTAGGTAATCACACACACACACACACACACACACACACACACACACATAATTATATATATATATATATATATATATATATATATATATATATATATATATATATATATATATATATATATATATACTTAAATAGCTAGACAGACAGAAAAAGAGATTAACAGGTATCCACCAACTTCATCAGCATTTATATTTTAATTTATATTATTTGGGATAATGAATAACTCGTCAAGCAGGTATGCCAAGGAGCAATTCATACTGTCGTTCCTCTCACTGCTCTTGGTGATGAAACTGAGTGTTGGCATCACAATCTCCAAATTCACCGTACGATTCTATCTGAACCGGCTAACTCTGCTGATCTGAGAACCAAACACTGCTTGGTGATCATCCGATCAACAATCAGTTGCACGGACTGAACAAACCAGCCCATACACGATCATATTTGATAGAATCCATCCAAATCTGTATTGTGCCCTCAAGGCCTTTCGCACTATGTATGGGTACCCTTAGGTTTTGATATTACACACGTGTTTTCTTATAGATTATTGTAATATTACAGATGTAAAGGATGATACCGTATATGAACAAAACTAGCCTATAATGTTCTTCCCAATATCAGGCACATTTCTGGAGTTCAATATTCTTCTGCTGTATTTTATGGTGGGAAATTGTATCGTTTTGATAGGTAATAATTATAACATCACGAAAAGGTTTTGGTTCTGTGTATATGTTGTCATAAGGCACTGAAGCTTTTTTTTGTATTATTATTTAGTCCCACTGAACTGTAATCATTAAGTCACTGATGACAGTCAGATATTACAGAGAAATCGAAGATTGCAACTCTGATAACTTAATAAAAATAGCCAGAAAACCAAGAGGTTCATATTGTCTGCATCTTAATATACACCTTCTGTTAAGGTCTTGAGAACACATTATTTTACTTGGCTCACTTGGATGTACATGTATTTAATTCACGCAGACTTGTAGTGAAGTTTTCCAAAGCACTGCTAGGGTTATCTAGGTTCAGATTTACCACTTATGACTTGGAACACCTCTCTGTATTATTGTGGTGAACCTTCCACTTTTCATGTAGTTAAACACAAATAAAAATTAGTTCACAAATGAAACAAAACCCTTGCAAGCTTTTGATCTTGCCAATGCTCTTCTTTCCTATGTTTGAGGAAATCCTAGTTTTGCTGTTGATTTAAATTATTTGTTGTGAAGACAGAGAAAGTTCAACTTCTATAGGGCATTTCTTCATTATTTGCCTACACACATTTCTTCTGAAGGCTTTTGACAGTGAACAAGGAACCCCTTTTTCTACCCTCCCTTAGTTGTTCTTTCGGTATATTATTGGACTGCACATATGAGAATATTTTGTTTCGATTCTTGACATCGACTCCAGAATTTATCAGAATCTAATGGAAAAAAATACAAAACTTGAAAGTGAGAGCAAAACACAAACGGTCTATAAAAAAAAAAGGAGTGGCAACATTAGTACCAGAGGACTTGGAAAATGTACAGCGAGGCAGATTTTTCAAATTTTTTAGACCTATATATTACAAATCTCTCGCCTCTTATTGATTATTTAAGACAAAGTCTTCTTTCGTTTGATACTATTTACAATTATTATAAGTAACATATACAAAGACAGCATTATTAGTCGAATTAATAAAAAATTAAGTCCACACTTGATATAACCCACTTTTTTTTCACAGGTTTAAAAAACTATACCAAGTACAAGATTGTTGTATTCATCAACTATTTACAACAGAATTGTAACATGTCATCTAGCCAGCATGTTGTAATATCTACACTGCAGTTAATTTAAAATAAAATGAGTTGTAATTAATTTAAAAGGTGAAACATGATAAGTAAAAATAAGTGATAGAGTGCGACAAGTACATATGAAAGTATTAAAGAACAACCTCACAAACAATCAAAGTAATAAGTCGAAAAAATATATATAATTATCGGAAGCGTAACTAAGATATATATATATATATATATATATATATATATATATATATATATATATATATATATATATATATATATATATATATATATATATATATATATATATGTCTGTCTGTCTGTCTGTCTGTCTGTCTATCATTGGTGAGTTAATGCTTCTGACCAGGATTCTACAACACACTTGATGACCCATCAGGGTGCATGAGGTGCTTCCAAGTGTACCATTGATGGAGTAAGAGAAGTAGGAAACTTCTCTGCTATATGCTGGAGTAGAGTAGTGTGTTCATTCCCTATTCCAGCAGTTAGCAGGGATGCTCCCGATTTTTTTTTTAAACATTTAATTGTACAGCTGGTAGTGCCTTATGCACAGTGATGGTTTGTCAAGTGTGTGCAGAGAGTTTGAATCTTGGTCATTGACAATAATGATGAAAATTTTCATATGTCACATGTATAGTTATTACCATAGATGCCTAAAGAATAAAGTTTTGAACGAAATTAGAAAACAAGCCACGATCGAGATTAGGAAAAAAAAAAATGAAGCGAGACATTTACTAAGCCGGCTCCAGCAGGTTCCAGAGAGGTCACAAGCTTCTTTTACGTATTCAGTGCAAAAATCAGTAGCACCTTAAATATATTGATGGATTCTAAAGTGTTATACCTTCGAATCCTGGTCAGAATCAATAAGATGATTCAAGTTCTCAAACATGATAATGTGTTTATTTAAAAATAATATATATATATATATATATATATATATATATATATATATATATATATATATATATATATATATATATATATATATATATATATATATATATATATATATATATATATATATATATATATATATATATATATATATATATATATATTATATCTTTTGGCTTTCTATAGCTATCCTAACAAAACCTCCAAACTACATTGTAAAATGCTCCGTTTCCTCATGTAACAGGTTTTCCGTTTCATATTACCTGACAATCAGCACATAACATTATGAACAAATGCAATGGATCCCTAACATTTTTATTAAAAGATATCACAGTATTCTATCAACTCATGTTGATCCTTATCCATGGAAGAAAATGAGTCAGTCTAGTATAAACACCTGGGTATCCAGGCTCAGCACATCGATTACCAAATGATACAAGGCCTATTTGTACCCAGCTGCCATCCACATAAAGTTGTAATGGTCCACCGCTATCACCCTGTAAAAAATTACAAAATACTGTAATACTGTACATCAGTAGTTGGCAAAATATATGGATAAACAATATTTTTGTTAACATATGCCCAAGGTATAGCTTTGTAGTTGCAGGATGGGAATGGCAGTGCCAAAATTAATTTAATTTCACTAATATCTCATCATGTCAATAGTACAAGCTAGCAGAGAATGTGATGCAATCAATCTCTTATACGAATGTTTCAATCTGGAAATGCAAAACTGATCCGTGTTAAACTGGCCTTAGCAGCAGCCAACCATTTGAGTTTTATAATGATTTACACCATTTACTGAGACGAAATATTAAAATCCCGTGTCATATATGTATTACCTACTTGTGTTTACGGGAATGAGCCCGATGTTCCTTTTTCCTTAACTTTTGGTCAGTTTCTATTTTGTTTCATTAGTATATGAATGCATTTAGCATATACAGTTCGCACTTTGCAAGTTCCCTTTATTTAACGCTTCTTGGACCAAAAGGTACTTTTATACGGTCATCAAAGATGTTTTCTAATGAAGCTTCAACCTATGAACTCTAGTTCTAGAGCCATACATATCAAAGTATTGCTCTATAACAATCCTATTAAAACCATGATGAAATACAAAAGGAGTTACCGTATCTCTCTCCTTCTTCTGGCTTTAAGTGTGGGTAAGTATAAATTCTTTTAGCCTCTCTTCATAGCTCATATTTTGTATCTCTTGTCACCACTCTAGTAATATGTCTGTGTCCTTTCTCTAGCATATTAATGTGTTTTTCCAAGTGCGGCTTGCCGAAGGGTACTGCATATTCAAGCTCAAATATCAATGAAGTTGCACAAGTACATTTAAATACTTCTTTATCCATATTATTATTTTTATCATCATAAGTCAAGCGACAACCCCAGCTGGCAAAGTCAGAGACTATAAACCAGATGGTTCCAGCAAGGGAAGCAACTTAGGAAATGGAAAAAGAGAAAAAAAAATAATACAATGCAACTCAGTACTGTGATACTGGGCCAACCTTATGTTTGCTTATAAAGAATACGCCGTCATTATTATACCATCTTTAGGAATTTTCCAGATTCTCTGCTACTGGATATCTAATCATCGGTTCTTTTGCACTCTAGCCCTTACCATTTGGAGTACTGAATCTTATAAACCACTAACCTAATCGCCCAGTCACGTAGATTATGAAGGTCTTTTTGATGTTCATTGCAACTACATTCGTCATTTCTCTCCATATTGCTTGCGTCATCTACACAATAATTTACATATGAAATTACACTCAGGCAGATCCTTTACATATATAAGGAAGATAAGTGTCCCCAAAAGGAATCCATATTACATTAACCCTCTGCCGATCTGACACATCATAATTTAAAAACTCTCTCTCTCTCTCTTTTTGTATATATATATATATATATATATATATATATATATATATATATATATATATATATATATATATATATATATATATATATATATATATATATATATATATATATATATATATATATACATATATATATATATATATATATATATATATATATATATATATATATATATATATATATATATATATATATATATATATATATATATATATATATATATATATATATATATATATATATATATATATAAGGTCCCCTACCTACGAAAAACCGAGTTACAAACATTCACAGATACAAAAAACCTACACATTATTTACTATTTACCCATGTATATATTACTATACTGTACTGTATTATTACATTATTATTTAAATTTCATTAATACTGGACAGTTTATGTTTGTAGTAGTTATGTGTCTTTAGCCTAAGAACTGTAGAATACTGCAAATGTATGTATTGTACAATTTTTTTTTTTTAACAAAGCACAACTTATGAACACTTCTACTTATGAACAGATGAACCTAACTCATTCATAAGTTGGGGAATGACTATATATATATATATATATATATATATATATATATATATATATATATATATATATATATATATATATATATATATATATATATATATATATATATATATATATATATATATATATATATATATATATATATATATATATATATATAAAATTAGAGAAAATCAGATTAGTAATGAAAAAAACAAGGTAAATATTACCTGACAAGCATCACGCCCCCCTTGTACAAATCCAGCGCACAAGAAAACTTCTGTAATAGGTTGGAAATAGGCATCATCGCAGTCACTGTTCTTCCAAATAGGTAGCTGTGCCTCATGGAGAACAGCACTCTCTTTTCCACCTAAAGATAAGCAGTTTTACTAATTTTAATAATTCTGGATATACAGTATCTCAATTTTTAGTTCAAGTCAGTATGCAACTGGTTTAAACATGGAGGATGAAACCCTACCAACAATTTACAGCTTTTAGCTTTTTACTTTGTTTTATATATAAGTGCCGTCTCATTGTCGAAGTAAGAGAACTGCTATGCCACGTATTCATCAACCAGTACTGTAATTATGATATGGACAAATGGGTAGTTGATTAGATTTACCATAGAAAGTGGTTCCCCAGCCAATAACGGAAGGAGTCTGTCCAACCATGTGATCCAGGGAATGCCTAGCCATATCATCTGTAGGCAAGCACACAGGCAAGATGTATTCCGTGAAATCAACAGGGCGGGCCAGTTTTAGTAGAGCCACATCATTGTAAAATCCATGTGCTTTGAAGTCAGGATGTGGAGTTATACTGCTTACTCTAAAATGAATATGAGAAAAAACCTGTACAGCAACACCTTATAAAGCTTTGAATCATTATTATTATTCTGTTATGGCTTTATTTCTGAAGACAGTATTACTGATTCACATTTTTTTTACACAGTCCATGCAAATTATCACTGAAATATCACAGCTCACCTGAAAGTTTGAGGATTTGAGATGAAATCATCACTCTCACTGAAAATATTATGATCACCTAGTCTGACGCTAAACTGCTGCGCATTGAACCTGAAAAGGTGAAGGGAAAAAATGAGCTAGGTTATACTGCAGCGAAATTAGAGGATATTATGAAACTAATAAACTTAAAAAAAATTAAGCAAAACGGAATATACTGAAATGTTGAAAAAACAACAACAGATCTCCACATAAAAAATGACTTATAAAAAACTGTGTAGAAAGCGGGTGTAGGGTGACCTACGAATTTTATATGTAACACCCCAGATCCATATAAGGAAGAAAATGAACTCATATGCCAGTAATAACACCTGACAGCATCCTGCCTGATATTAGGAAAAAAATCCTGTTAACAGCAAATGACTATATAGAGAAAATATTTTGAAAACTGGTGATTACTGGATTCTACGTATCTTACTGTTATTGCAGTTACCTTTTGTACAATACGTAGCAAATTCAATGTGAGCTAAAGAGTAAATAGCCAAAGTAGTTCAAGTACAATCAATACTAAGTTTCCGAATTTTTCATTTGTATAATTAATATTGTGATGCAATATGTGAAAATTTTCATCAACACTGCTGTTGGAATGGAATGTCTCTACAATGGCCTCAATGAAGGGAATAAATTAATAACGAGAGGAAGGTGAGGTAAACAAACACCATCACCACTACCAATTATATTCAAGAGGTTGTTCGGAATGTATTTCTTTCAATTTGCATGAGTCTCGGCTGTAACTGGGTACTGTAGTTAATACAGTAGTATTCTGTGTATAGTACGAAAACGCTCTACTCTTTTTGTACCTTGTAAGAAATTAATTTGTATGTACTTTTCAATGACTTAGAAGTATTTGTACATGAGTAGAGAATACAGTATTCTTTTAAAGAGTAATTTTAAACAGTTAGTAATTTAAAGTAATTTTTGTTTTGCTTGGGGATGAAGGCGAACTATTTATTAAGAGTTACTCCAAGACTGTAGTAAGTAACTGTTAAGAGTGAAGGTAATATCAGAAATTAAAAGATCTGTTATGCTTACTACAAACAGGGATATGAATAATACAAACCCTTGATATTGCTACTATGAAATCATCATTGCTAGAAGCCTACACAAAATTGGATAAAAGAGAGGCTGTAGAATAAGTAAATAAGTAACAAAGCCAGCTGAGGGGTTGTTACCATAAGAATATTTAATGATTATTCAATGACATTCAAACCATAATACCATTAATACAAAAACATAAATTTTTTTAATATAATTATGTGATGAAATGTTACTACTCAAAAGCCAGCAACAAGACCCAAAGAAACTATCCAAGAATGCAGTAGAAGTGGAAAATAGCATTCCATCATCAACAATGCAGTAAATACAGCTGAAAGCACATTATAAAGATTAAAGTGAAAGTCTTTAAGCCACTATCATGGTATTAAGAATAGAGCGAACATTGAATATCTCTCTATCACAGAGTTCAAGCCCTTAACCATAGAGTGCAGACTCCATATGATAAGATTTATGAGCTGCTGAAGAGTTTCATACTGCGGTATGAAAGGCATAACACCACCAATGCACTGACTAAAAGTTGGCCATATTACAAAGCTAAAACTGACAAGACAACAAATATTTAATGGACAATATAGAAAGAACTAGGTATGATGTACCAAATGTCAAAAGAATGTTGGTCTATAGAGATTAGTACTATCACTACATCTGACAAAGTAATATTTATTGACATCTTACTTGAACACTGAAATTATGGTAAATTATTTTCAAAACTGAAACAAGGAAGGAAAAAAATAATGCAAATTTTTAAACTGCACAGAAAAAGCCATAGCTAAAGAAATGTACTGCCAAAGAGCATGTGCGAATAAGCTATCAAAACATGTGCAAAATCTTGGAGGTGCTACCCACAGAGCCAATATATTCTTGCATAATACACAAGGCCATTTAAACTTAACAGATGAAGATGCACAAGGACAATGGAAAACAAATGAAAACGTTACTAAGAGCAAAACTCAACAAACACAGAAAGAAAGTTTCTGCAAAGAAAAGTACTGAAAGGATACTACAGGGCAGCAGTGAAAGTGAGAGCTAATTTCAAACATATTACTGGAGTGATAGACCATATAATATAAAAATTAAATTCACTCACAGGACACCCGGGAGAGAAAAAAATAAACATAATGATAAAAAAAATAAGGCTACAGAGAGTTGAGAGTGTTCCTAGCTGATAAAATATAGATAGTCAAAGCTATATACATGAGATTAATAAAGACCAAAGCAAATAAACTGACAAAAAAAATCTGGGGTACATATGTGAATATGAAGAGAATAAAAATTTTTAAACAGCTTTAACAAAAGGCCTTACCTCTACATTTAGATGGGAATCTAAAAGCAAACCGCCATGACTAAAGCCAGAAAACACAATTTTATTTTTTTCTGATTTCACGAAGGCTACAAGTCTATAAATGGTCTCTTACTTTGAATCTAAAATATTGTAGCAGAATATTTACATAGATGGAAATATCTTTGAGTGGATAAAAACTTAGTTAGAAGGAAGGGAACAGGGCTAGAGAGTAAGGCAATCAGTGTCTGACTGGGGAAATGTTTGCGGATGATGCAAAAATTGTGAAGGAAGTATAAGACGAGAACTTCAGGAAGACCTAGATAGTCTGCATGAGTGGTCAGAACAGTGGCTAATGAAATTCAATACTTCAAAATGTAAGGTGATGAGAATGGGTGTAAGTACAAGAAGGCTAAAGTTTGGTTACTCAATAGCAGGTGCAGAACTTCAAGAGACGTAGAATGAGGGATCTAGGAGTAAACAAATTGACAGATTTGTCTCCGGAAATGCATATAAATGGTATAGTAAGGGATGCGTACGCTTTCTTATTAAATGTAAGGGTAATCTTCAAACACAAGGACAAGGAAATGTAACTTATGTGAGACCAAAGCTTGAATATATCGACCCCATTTGGAATCTGCACTTGAAAGTGCATATAATTAAACTAGAAAAAGTTCAAAGACATGCTACGAAACTTATGCCAGAAATACGAAATCTCATTTACTAGGAGAGGCTGAGTGAATTAGACTTATCATCACTCGAGGCTAGAAGAATGAGGGGTGGAAATGGTGACGGTTTTTAGATTCCTTCATGGCTTTGACAGGGTTGATAGTTTGATATTTTGATATGGTTGGCTCTAGAACTAGATGTCACTGTTTGAATCTTTGTAAGAAAACTCCTTTGCAGTATGTAAGGAAGTACGTACTATTTCAGTGTAAGTATAGTTGATAATTGAAATTCGCTGAGTAAGGAATTAGTTTTAAGGACAAATATAATAAGTCTCTTTGAGTATGAAAATGGAACCGACAAAGGAGACAGGGAGTTACGAGCATAGGGCTCTTTCCCGTAAGCACAATTAGGTTATTACATGAAAAGAAAGACATGGGCTTGGGGAAGAGATGAACTAACTCATGGAAAACAGACTGGATTCAACAAGAGTTAATAAGAACCGTTTGTTGGTAAAAGCGACCACTGAGCCATTGCTGAAATACTTCAGCGAGGATATTATGCCTGAAAGTAGATTACTGGTAGTTGATTGATCATTTTGGAAGGGGGAATCTTTCAATAAGAAATATGTACTGGTAAAATTTTTTGAGAGGAATATTAGAAGATTGTTAATTAGTGCATGCCATCTACAAGGTTAGGGCTTATTAAATATACAAAATAGATTTTATTTTGTAATATGTATGTGTATGTATTTTGTAATATCTGCTAAATAAATGACGAAAAATATGACTTACTGGCAAGAGTAGAAAAGGAACACAAAAAACAAAATAAAGTGTGGAGCTACATATGGGAAGAGAGGTAGTGTATGAGAAAGAAACATAGCCACGATGTTGAAGAAAATCCTGAACACTTCCTTGGAAAAAGTAAACAGAGTATGAACACATACAGAGAGACATAAACTGTAAAATGAGCTGTAAAAGGAGCTTCAGAAGTTCTCAAAAGGGAGTACTTTACATTCAGTACTAAAAAGATGTGAAGCAACGAGAGTAGAAATAATGCACGAAGGTCTAGCTTCAAGTATTCATTTGAAGGAACGGAACCTAAACACTCTACTTTGAATCAATGCAGCATATGAATTGTCGTATACACACAAGTAACATTTTAAGCATCTGGATAAAGAAAGATTTGGAAGTATTTACGTGGCTTATGTGAGGCCGGGACTAAAATATGCATTAGCCTTCTGTAATCTGAAACTTGAGATATATTTTAAGAAGTTGGAAATAGTCCAAAGCTAGTGACAAAATTACAAGACCTAAATTTTGTAGGAATGTTTATCCAGTTAGATCTATCACCATTTGAAAATTATAAAATAAACACATAAACATTTATTTCCATTTTACAATGGCTATTCTTTCACAAAACTAAGAGTACACTTATAAGTTGACATGTAATGGAACTAATAAGTAAGAGGGTAATATATACATTGAAAAGAAATAAAGAAATATTGCATTCCTAGAATATGAAGATTACATTGAGTTAACAGATACGTTTAAAAATTATAATAACATTAATCATATCGTAATTAAAATGTTAATAATAAAGTAGTAATAATTACACTCGATACAGGATAGTTATTATCGGCATCATCACCATATTTGTATTCCTTACAATGAGATTAATTAGTTCTTAACTTAGGAATATATATTCTCTTTACATATAGAATGGTTAGTGTTAAGTAAAATTGCATTAAATCATTAAGTTTGATTAGTGTGTAAGCAGTAACTATTTGTCCAAAAGAAAACTATATAGTTTGCCTTTGAAAGCTGTGAAGTAGAATGAATTTTTAAGATGTTCTGGAATATTGTTCCGGAGTGTTGGCCCTTTAATAGTGATCATCTTTGAACCTGCATCTGTATTTGTTCTCTAATTAAAGAGCTCACTTCTCTGTCTTGTGTTGGTTCCCTTTATATCCCTGACTGTTTTGAAATTAAATAGCCAGCTAGGATAATGATGGCTTAAAATTTTGTAAACAAAAACGTATATAGTATAGGCAATCTTTTTTTCTGCCCACAGCCACCCAAGTTTTTTGAGAGCTGGTGTGATGTGGTCACACTTTCTTATTTCTCCCAAAAGATATGGTAACACCTTTTACATTTGTTCATGATTTTCACAAATATAATTAGGAGTAATACTTTGATGTGGTGTGGCATTTGAATATGAGGTCATATTTGTAAGCTCCAAACAAATGATTATTCTCCACATGCTGTAAGAATTCCTTTTATAGATAAATAGTTAATAATTGGAAGTCACTAAATGATGCAGTGTAGCTGCTAAAAAGTCAGTCTTAAGAAAAATATGACAGGTACCATCGAACTGGAAAACCGGCCATGAACTGTAGCTATCCGCACAAGACACTGACTCACGCACAAAAAGGTTACCTCAAGATTGGTTATTCAAAGATCCGTTATCACAACATAACGTATATCCTGAGTCTCACTGACCAAATTAATCCATATATTACACCAATATGTAAATTTCAATACACCTTAAAATTCGCAATTTCTGTAGGCCAGTTTACAGGTCACCAATTATTAAATTTTTACAAGATATTAATGAAAAAAAAAATACTTGAAAGATTAACATACGTGACAACCAAACCTAATTTATCTATATTCATATAAACATTATTAATTGCAATTTGAGTGCATGATAGTTTGTTAACTAAAACCCATACTCACTGTACTTTACTGAAACATTCATTATCGATATATCTTATGAAGGTTAAATTTGAAGCCAGTCCAAAACATATATAAACAAACTCACGTTTTGCCCCTAGAGTCTTTGGTACAGTGAGCAGCAGTGAGAATATACTCTCTTGAGATCAAGGATCCACCACACCAGAATTCAGTCTTCTTAGGTCCATGTAACCATATTGCTGCCATCCAAGGCCACTGTCCACGACGGGACTCGTCACCACCCACAACACGGAATGTTGGAATCTTGGGAACACCACATTCTGTCAAAATATTGATAATACTGTATAGTTTAGGCCCAATTTTCATGGAAATTATAATTTTTATGATGGTACAAGAAGGAACATGCAAATGCAAGATTTATTTTTATTAGCATCTGCTGGTGTAGTATATAAATATCAACGATTTCTGCTACTTTCAGAAAGATCGTATTAATGGTATACCTACAAAAAGGCCACACGCCTTCTTCCAGTCTGTATATGAGAAATTGCATTCTATGTGGATTAGGTCTAAATCACTGTCTTTTTACTAATGAGTGTTAATGACAACTCTTCTAATTTACTATACTAAGCGTAATTGCGATAACACCATAAACATAAACCTTTTCTTCACATTCATCAAGATAAGTAGCATCAACCCTCCAGATATCCAATATTTACTATAGTAGGATATTTTGAAGCTATATAGTGTCAAGACTAAAATTTATATTTCTTATAGGCAAACGCAAAGAATTATATACGATATTACTATAAAGATAATTATATGTAGTAGGTTGGCTCATGGTACCAGCCGCCCGTTGCAATACCACAGCTGAAAGTTTTTTGAACTTAAATAGGACTGTTCTTTTTCTATGCCTACGTCAACACTGAATATTCTTTGATATTCGTTACACATGTCTTATTGTCCCTTCACATCTGGCAAGTCATTACACTCTCCATCTCTGTTTCTCTTTACTTTATGTTTTCTTCGTGCCCAGGCCCGATGAAGGCTGCTTTATTTCATTATATTTTTGGCCCGTCCTGGTGTCACAATCATAAAAAAAAGAAAAAGAAAAGAATATAAGTTTCATTACGTTACATTACAGTTAACATATTTGCATATAACGATCAATCGGCAATCAGCGAATATATGTTGATTTCAATAGTAATTTTTCTGTTGTGTACATTGTGATGTTTATAAATTAGGACTGTGCTGTACAATAGCAGCTTGCGAAATATTCTTTGCAAGTGACTACTTTAAACTAACATGACATACTTGCCAAATTTGAGGGCCGCGGTAGCTCAATGGTAGAGTGCACGAGTAGGGAAGTGACTAACGTCGGTTCGACCCTACTGCGAGGCGCTATGAAGGGCATCTAGCCCTAATTCGATGCATAAGTAGTTTCCGAATTAATTCTTAGTTAGAGGGTTTTCAATTCGAAAAAGACAGCTAAATCCACCAAAATCTAATTCCCTCGTGTAACTAAGAAGTTAAAAGTGCTATTAGTGCCATACTTTCTTTGTGAGTGCAAATTTGGTTTCCCTTTCTACGCAACATTAGTCATGAATGAAGAGATTTGGAAAACACTCAGAATACTTACGGAAATTGAGGTTGTTTTGAAACGCTTCTGTCACAGGCTGAACTGGTGGCGGTCTTGGTGTTGATACAGCAACCTAGAAACAGAGTTATGTTTCTAATATAATGAAGAATACTATTTCACATGTGCTATCTATTGTTTGAGCAACAACAACAACAACAACAACAATAATAATAATAATAATAATAATAATAATAATAATAATAATAATAATAATAATAATAATAATAATAATAATAATAATAATGATATTGAATATCTGCTATTTCCATAAACTCTTTGGTATCACTGACTGAAAAATGCAACTACTTACTGGGCGAGGGGGAGCTTGAGTCGGTCTGGTAACAGGGGTGACTGGAGGGGGCCTAGATGTTGCTGTAGATGATATTTGGTCTTCTCTGAAAAAAAGAGCAATTTTCATATAATATTATTTCAGTAATTCACAATGGCTCCAGTAAATGGTATTTTCAAACGATATCTATTATCAGTGCAGCAGAAAGGCATAGCCTGCTTAAGGCTAAGCGAATCCTGTTTTTCTCCCTGTTACAGGAATGATTACTATATACATTGGGATGGATATGTGCAAGTTTAGTAAAACAATAGTTAGTCATTTCTGCAGAGACTCCTGAAATACTATAAGTTTGCCCATAAATGTAAAAATGACCAATGAGATAAGTTTCAATTTACACTTGGCAATGGATTCGTTTTTATTGTGGTCATTTTGTAAATTTGAAAACTACCATTTCTTTAAAATATTCCGTTTCAGCTTTCATAATTTCCCTAATACTTGAAATGCAAAATTATTACCGTATAAACTGAATTACCTAAATTTGAAAATGATCTCATAATTAAAAACGAACAGCTCAAGTTGCTTACTTCGTCTTCATCATTATAAAAGTATTACGCCATTATTTGAGGGTTTAGTTACCGTCAAATTCACCGATATATGTTTTCATGATTTCCGTTTGTTTTTCTTTAAAATGTATATAAAACTAGACACAATGAACCAATCTGTTGATATATTCCTATGGTTGTGTAAATCATGAAGAGATGTTAAAATACTATTCGCGCTTGCCCAGTAAAATACACCTATGAGCATTTCTTACTGAGAAATGCATATCATTACATTAGATTCACTGTGCGAGAGGTCACTTTAATAATAATAATAATAATAATAATAATAATAATAATAATAATAATAATAATAATAATAATAATAATAATAATAATAACGTTATCGTTATACCTATATCTTTATACGTGCATCAGTTCTGTATAACCTTTTATATTTATATTCTAAATTCTTATATAAACACTCATACATTAAGACGTCCATTACTCAAAATTATCTAGTTTACTACTTTCGAACGATAAGAGGTAAACAATTTTAGTGCTATATACTGAATCGTGTTATTTAGTATTAATTCTGGGTCTCAATTCATCAATTCATTGTCTATGAACCCATGAAAAGACAAGGGAAAGCTATAATTTTAGAATTTAAGTATTACTTAAAGCTAAACTTACAAATAAAAACATGAATGAATCCCCTGTTTGATTCAATGTCTACTATAGAAATCGTGAATGACATCGGCTAATATATGAAAAGGCTTCATCTTAGATATATTTTTATGACTTAAAAAATGCAACCTGTGGAGACTCAACGCTATTTAAATAGTTCCTCTGCTCTGTTTGATAATCACCGCCTCCTCCTCCTCCCCTCCTTCCTCCTCCTCATTATAGACTTGATACATAACTTATTCTAACACAATATCTTATTTTCCTTTCGTTTGAATTCCAAGACAATGACACCAATACCTTTTTTCGTTGTAAATAGGCAAGTTTCACATTTTCATTTCGAGTGTTTCGATGTTAGGTAATTTTAGAAATATATTATACAATTTCTCAAGTAATGCTGTAAAGATTTCGACTATCCTATGAGTCGTGAATATTACACCCTTTCAGAGAATGTGAAGCTTCAACCTACATGATACCTAACATATTCATGGATAATTTTCACTTTGCCTGCAGGATTATATTATATATCCTCCAAACTGTTTGCTTGAAGGTATATTAATACTTAGATTCAAAAGTAATTCACTTACTCGAGCAAATCTGCAGGGCAGCAAACACCAGGAACAAAAAGGCTCTTGAAGCAGACCGATCTTCGAAGATTGGTAAGATCGAGAATGAGGTCGGGGCAATCGCTGAGATCTTTGCAATAGCCTTTGTTTCCACTGGGAGTTGTACAGCTCCTTACTCGTTCAGACTTTTCAATTTCTTGGACGGCATTGGAACCTGTTCCACTACCAGGTAGGTTAATGACGATTCGGCCATCGCCAAAGGAAACTGCCGGGATAGTTTGTCCAATTGCATTAGACACTCTTTTAGCAATAGGGGCAATGGCGTTGGTGATATTACGTCCCAGTATGTGCTTGGAGAGAGTGTAAGCTGTATTGTCAACTACTTTTCCCATTACACTACCACTACTTTGGGTGGGTCTACTTTGAATTGAGTAATATGAGGACTCATGCTCACTAGGGTAGTCAGAATAATGATAATACTGAGGATAGTCTTGAGAATAAAGACTGCCTCCTGTGTTGCTATTTGTGTATTGGGACATTACGTAGTCATGATAGTCTTGGCTAGAATATGAGTCACGGTCAGGGGCAGTAGGCGTGTTGAAGTTACTAAGCGCACCAGCTATATTATTGATACCACTACTAATACCACCTTGAATGTTGTTAGCAATCGCTTTCACTCGGTTATGTCTCTGTTCACCCAAAACTCTCATGCCAAGCCGATCTATGCCTTTAGAGGTTGTTTTGGAAACTACTTGAGCACCTTTTTGTAAGCCAGATTCAATAGCATCAAGGCCATAATTAATATATGGCACAGCTGCATTACCCACATCAACCAATGTCTCTTCAACAGCTGGCATAATCTTTGTAGCTACAACCTGCGCTGTGGCTTGCAAGCCTTCCGCAGTGCGGATGGCTACGTGGTTACCTGCTTTCATGATGGCACTCCCTATCGAAGGTGCCACATCCTCCGTGATGCGTTCTGCTGCATATCGTACCCGTGGTACAACATGCTTGTCTAAGGTGGCACTTAGGGTGTGGAAACCGCTATGGAGCGAGTGACCCACATTGCGTATCATGCTTCTGAATGATGCTGTAACATTACCATTACAACAATTCACTGGATTAGTAAAACTATACAAAAACTATTAAAGAGACAATTTTAAAGAAATTACATGCAGATAAAATATGAGCACTATACAATCATTATTAGTAGACATCTTTAATATGTTTCTATTTTACAAACAAATGTTATATGGAATTGGTTGATTATTATGTATTACATGCTTTACATATACTAGGATTATCCATGCCGTTTACATGTATTTCATCCTAAACAGCAATTCATATCTCTCAAATGTTTAATTTGATACTTTCCTCTTCAATTAGCATTATATGTTTGAAAGAGTTTTTAAGTGCTCTGATGATCACAGTCATTCTTGGAAAATGAAATATATTTGAGGGCAACTTAAAACTTTTCTTGAAGTATATATAGGAAAAATAATTTCCAATTGCTTGACATAACTATACTTAAGTCAGACAAATAACCCTTCAGAAAAAAAATAGGTAATTTAATATTTAGTACATAATATATACAACATGCAGATACTAAGTGGGGAAATGCTAACTCAAAAATAATGACACTGTATACATAAAAAGATGGTAGAACTATCTCCATACGGAATTTTTAAGGACCTCCTCTCATGCAAAAGAAAGCGAATTACCACGTCAGCAAAAAACATTCATCTTTTTAACAGAAAATAATTAAATTTTGGTATTCCTGTAAATCAATGGAGAGTTTTGCAACATTCTGTTTGAAAGTTATATGTTAGAACGACATGTTTGTATATATATATATATATATATATATATATATATATATATATATATATATATATATATATATATATATATATATATATATATATATATATATATATATATATATATATATATATATATATATATATATATATATATATATATATATATATATATATATATATATATATATATATATATATATATATATATATATATATATATATATATATATATATGGATTCGGATTCGGGTTTACGTCACGAACTCCCTTTTCTACTAAGGGCTAGAACGGTTGCCTTCTTATAATGGACTTGTTTTGGCGAATGTAATCGTTACCCTGAGTGTATGCCCTTACTAACCTCACTCCGTGACGGGGCGCGAACCCTCGACCTGCCGCCTCAGAGTCGCAGACGCTACCATTTTGCCACGGAGACCACTATATATATATACATATATATATATATATATATATATATATATATATATATATATATATATATATATATATATATATATAATATATATATATATATATATATATATATATATATATATATATATATATATATATATATATATATATATTTATAGGGGGTCCTCGTTTAATGTCAGACTTCCATTCCTGACTGCTGAATTAAGTTGGATTTCGATGTAAGTCGGAACACATCTAAATTCGAACTTAGGTCCCCCAACCTATGTTAAAGATTAATTATTTAATACATTGTAAAATAATATGTGTTTTTAATCTATGATAAAAATACTAAAACTAAATTCAATAGTATTGCTTACCTTTAAAATGTGTCAATAAAAAATTACACTACAGTACAGTGCACTATAACTTACCATTACTGGTGTGGTTGGCTTGCACACTGCAAGGGGCGTTGCAAGGGAAAGAGAGACTGGCTTATTGGGAAGTGGATGTTGGAGAGGCAGAAGCTGAGAGGACTGGGGCAGGTAAGTCTGGAGAGGCATAAAAACATAATGGAGGTACTGGGGCAGATGAGTCTATTGAGGTAGAGGCACCTGAATTAGAGGGTACAGGATCTGTTGCTGGGGGCTCTACCTTCACGAAGAATTGGTCAAGGCAAGTATGGAAAGGTTGCCCTCTTCTTCTCCTCATATATTTCCTTGTAACACCTCAGGGCATCATTGATCCCTCTCTCGACCTTAATGTACCTGGCAACGTTGGGGTCCTAAACCTCAAGCTTTGTCAACAATTCCTCTGCCAAGGCAAATGATTCTTCCAATTCCTTGGTTGTGAATCTCTTTGGCTCTGGGCTTGGTAGTTCTTCCTCCTCTTTAAGCATTTGCTTTCCCAGCTGAAAGAGGTCCCCAGTAGATAACTCCTCGCCATGAGATTCCAGGAGCTCTTTTACATCATTAACCTCGACCTCCAACTCGAGCTCCTTAATCATGACAACTACGGTCTTGCTTACAGCTTCAACTGTCTCCTCAAAGCCTCGGAAGTCATTCACAAAATAGGGGCGTGCATTCTTCCATACCCATTCAAGTTCGTTTGCATCACTTCCTCCCAAGCATCGCCAATATTCTTCACAGCACGAAGAATATTGTACTATTTCCAGACTCCTTGAGAGTCAGGTTCTTGCCCTTCTCAGTTCCACTGAGAGCCATAGCGATTATTCTTCAGTGGAAATATGCCTTAAAAAAGGCAATGACCCCCTGGTCCATTGGCTGTAACAAGGAAGTGGTATTAAGTGGAAGGTAAACCTCCTTTACATTAGGATGAAAGCCATCCAAATGGGAAGGGTGACCAGGGGCATTGTCCAGGATTAGCAACACCTTAAAGGGCAGACTCTTAAATGTACAGAACCTCTCCGCTTCTTGGATAAAATGGTTGCTTAGCAGTCCTCAAGTATTTGAAGGGTTATCCAAGCCTTCTTGTTTGACTTCCAGATGACTGGCAGTTGACCCTTCCATACGCCCTTGAGTACCCTTTGGTTTTCTGCCAAATAAACCAACAAGGGCCTCAGCTTACAGTCTCCAGCAGCATTATCCCCCAAAAGCAAAGTCGGTCTCTCCTTTCTGACTTTATGGCCTGGTGCTGTCTTGTCCTCCTTGGTGATGTACGTACGACTAGGTATAGGCTTCCAGAATAAGCCAGTCTCATCCACGATGAATATCTGTTCAGCATGGTAACCCCCCTTCCCTTATTATCTTGTCTAAAGCAATAAGAAACATTTAAGATGCTTCCACAGCACCACTAGCAGCTTCATCTTGCACTCTTATATTATGCAAATTAGCACGAACATTAAAATTACTAAACAACCCTCTACTAGCAACAAACTCCTCACCTGCACTGCCTTTGCCCTTTTCTCATTTCAAGTTTTGAATAATAATTTGGCCTTTTCCTGTATTAACATAAGGCTTATTGGGATATGCCATCGATTTTGGTCTCCAAGCCAAAGCACTAACAATATCTCCATCTCGATCGTATGGCGACTACGCTGCCTCGTGATCACAGTGGACATCATAGGAGTCAAACCTATCATGTGGTCATGGATGTGATATTCGTCTTTTATGATTGCGGCCACTGTCATGCGGGCTAATCTGATATTGCAGCCAATGTTCATAGAAGATTCTCCCTTTTCAAGATGGATTACCACTTCAAGTTTAATTTCCATGGTGATGACTTTTCTTTTCTTCATAGCACTGCTATCACTAACTTGCTTGGGAGGCATAGTAATGTCCGTAACGAGCGAACATGAGAGAGCAGACGAAAACACTAGGCACAATGTGGCGGGTGGGAATAAACTGAGCAGTGGTTCTTCTTCTTCTTCTAATGCCACGTGACACCGTATTCTTATATGACCCTCAACAATTTTTTTTTTAATAAAATCGCATTTACAGCCATGTGTTTGCTTAATTTTAAAATTTAATATAATCTTTCAATATAACCAAATATATAAACAAATGAATAAATAAAGCCATTATCATGCTAAATACGAATACAGCTGTGTTTCTAGCTGTGTATATATGTGTATTTCTAATAAAATCGTATTTAGAGTTCTGTATGATTTCTTCAATATAACTAAATATATACACAAATAAATAAATAAAGCCATTAACTTGATTAATATGAACACAGAAATGCTGCTAGCTGTGTATTCGTATGCCATGCTCGCAAACTGTTCAGCTCGCAGTTTGAATTTACCGCACCAGCCGGGTAGGTCGAAATATTAGTTAATTAATAATTTATTAATTATTTATTGGCCTCTGAGGTAGCAACAGAACAACGTAACTTGGAACAATGTTAAACGAGGACCTACTGTATATATTTATATACATACATATATATATATATATATATATATATATATATATATATATATATATATATATATATGTATATATATATATATATATATATATATATATATATATATATATATATATATATATATATATATATATATATATATATATATATATATATATAGTATATATATATATATATATATATATATATATATATATATATATATATATATATAAATATATATAATATATATATATATATATATATATATATATATATATATATATATATATATATATATATATATATATATATATATATATATATATATATATACTATATATATATATATATATATATATATATATATATATATATATATATATATATATATATATATATATATATATATATATATATATATATATATATATATATATATATATATATATATATATATATATATATATATATATATATATATATATATATATATATATATATATATATATATATATATATATATATAGTAATATAAAGCCATATTCAAAACGTTTCAACAAACTATTACTATTTCTTTTATGCTAAACATATTTAAAACTACGAAGAACTCATATGACTTAGTGAATATAATGTGAATTTCGTTCTAAATAGCTTGTAGTACTTTAATAACTACAAGAAATTTCTTTATTTTATTGTACAGCTATATATACTGTAGCCAGCATATTACACCAGAAATATCAAACATTTACTCTAAGCACATGCATGTTTGCCAAGCTATATATCTATACAAGTGTAGACAAAATTTTTATATTTGTGGTCTTAGTAATATATTTACATAAGAATAATCATTATAATGAAATATTATTTCATAAATTATATCTATTTACGTGTCTTCGTGCATAACTGTGCATGTTAGTATATCTCTAAAAATTAATAATAGTGTACTCCAACATTTAATAGCAACTAATATTTATACTAGCATCGTCGTCTTAATCGGGAAGAATTTGATATGGGGAAGTCTCGTCATGTCATAATCAATTAAATTTATGATAATTATCAACAAACTTCTGTAAAAAAAAAACCCAATATATATATATATATATATATATATATATATATATATATATATATATATATATACAGTATATATATATATATATATATATATATATATATATATATATATATATATATATATATATATATATATATATATATATATATATATATATATATATATATATATATATATATATATATATATATATATATATATATATATACACAGTATATACATATATACAGTATATATATATATATATATATATATATATATATATATATATATATATATATATATATATATATATATATATATATATATATATATATATATATATATATATATACACACACACACAGAAATAAAAAATCTAAATTTCTGAGAGAAAAATAGAAACTAAGAAAGATGAAAGTAATATATTATTGCCAATCAATCCAAAATAAATCATTATACGAGTCTAACTTCCTTACACAACTGTCTTTTATCTCTGCCGGGATCAGCGTTGGCCTCGGGGATCGGACTGGGAATGGGATCTGCAGTGGCATACACGTGCTTCGTAAAAAGACACGCCAACACACCAAACACCAACCATCCTGTCGACCATGTACGCATACTGATGGAGGAAACCTGTAAAAGAAACTATGCTTAAGCTTCTGGGCATTGTAACGCCTATAGTTTTACGAATGCGTATATATATATATATATATATATATATATATATATATATATATATATATATATATATATATATATATATATATATATATATATATATATATATATATATATATATATATATATATGTATGTATGTATATAGTGGAACACTAACACTCCTACTGAAGGCTCATGGACTTTGAATCTCCTGTCTTTGATGTTCTCTGGCTTAAAATATATCTCTCCACTACCACTATATTTCTTTGCTTCTGCTACTGTTCTCCAAACTCTGCCGAGTTTGTGTCTTTCTTTGAATATCTGTCCTCTTGCCATAAGTCCTTGCTATCTTCTCATCCACATGCCAAATTTCTCTATATTGGAGACTTCAATGTACACCACAGTGAGTGTCTTAATTCTTCTCACACTGATGTGGGAGGAAGTAAGGCCCTTGTTTTCTCTATTACTCACGATCTGAAGCAAATTATCAAACATCCTACTCGAGTTCCCCATCTACATGAATATGCAGCCAACACTTGAATTTATTCTTACTTCTAACCCTTCAAATTATCTTATTCTGTGCTTTCCCCTCTTTGTAAATCTGAAAACTCTTTGACATCAATCTCTTCAATTTTCACTCCCCTTTCACCTTTGAGCGTACCCAACATGAAGATTTGCTTAAATTCTTCTTTGAGTTCCCTTGGGATGATTATTGCTTTCAGTCCCGCATCCCTGATCTGGTAGCCCTAAAAGTTACCGAGATCATAACCTCGGGAATGGAGGCGTACATCCCCTCCTCTACAAAAGCTTTCTCTCCTCCTAAACCTTGGTTTGACCGTGCCTGCTCCATGGCTATCCAGGCAAGAAATCCGGCACATCGGTCTTACCAAGCCTCACCTTCTAATTTAACTCGCTCTGCTTTTATTGTAGCCAGGAATCACTGTACTGCTCAGATTCAAAGGTATAAGGCTTTATTATAAGAAGGAAAGTTGATGATCTTAACTCCTCTTCCACTGACAAATGTTTCTGGTCCTTAGCCAAAAACCTCTCCAAAAACCTCTGTAACTCAAGCTTTCCCCCTTTCATTCGTTCTGATGGTTCTATGGTTTGCTCTTCCACTGACAAAACCACTCTCTTTGACTCTAATTTGACTGCCAACTCTTTTGTAAATGATTCCAATGCACCTGTCCCTCAATCTTTACCCCTCTCTAAGCCTATGCCCTCCCTTATCCTTTCTTCACGCAAAGTTCATAAGGGTCTTCGCTCGGTAAAAACAAACAAGGCATCTGGTCCTGATGGTATCCCTGCAAGGTTCCTTAAAAAGTTTGCAGATGAACTGGCTCCCGTGCTTTGCCGCCTTTTTTGCCTCATTCTATCAACTAGTATCAATCCTTCATCTTGGAAGCATGCTCTAGTTCAACCTGTTTGCATACCTCTGTGGCTGTAAGGTTGATGTTCTCTAATACCTGCCCGTGATCTTCTATCTCTGCAATCTGAGGGGATGGGGTATTTTCTACTGTAAATACTGACTGAAACTCCTTGTTCAATTCTTTGCAGAAACTCTTCATCCGTCTCAGTGATGCTTCCATCCTCTCTCTTAAGCCTTAAAACCTGTTCTTTTACCTTCAGTTTTCCTCTGATAAAGCTGAGGAAAAGCTTGGGATTTTCTTTAGCCTTCCTGGTGATGTCTCTCTCATAGTCTCTCTCTGCTTCTCTTCTTGTACTTAGGTAATAATTTCTTGCTCTTCTGTAGGTTTGCAGGCATTTATGTTTTTTTTTCCTCCTATACCTTTTCCAGCATTTGTCTCTCAACTCCTTAGCTCTTTTACACTCATTATCGAACCATTTTTCGCTGGCATGAATTACACTTACTTTGGTGAAAGGTATGCAGCAATCTACTATCTTCCCATATTTCTCACAAAAGATGTCATACATATCTTGTACAGATTTGTTGTAAAATAAGGTTCTCCAGTCAATAACTGCAAAAAGCTCATTCATTTTGATGTAATCCCCTTTCGGATAGTTCCTCCTCATGTCCTCAGTTCCTCTACTCTCATGCAGAATATCTTCAATATTATACTCCATCAACAACACACAGTGGTCACTCTTTCCAATTGGTGGTTCATACTCAATTTTTTCAATATCCAACACGTTATCTGTGAATACTAGATCAAGTAGCGATGGCTCATCCCCACCCCTGGACCTCCTTAGTTCCACTACATGTTTGGTGTAGGAAATTCCCTTGTACGCAATCTAGGAATCTTGCCCCGAATGTGTGTGTGTATATATATATATATATATATATATATATATATATATATATATATATATATATATATATATATATATATATATGTGTGTGTGTATATATATATATATATATATATATATATATATATATATATATATATATATATATATATATATATGTATATATATATATATATAAATATATATATATATATATATATATATATATATATATATATATATATATATATATATATATATATATATATATATATATATATATATATATATATATATATATATATAAATATATATATATATATATATATATATATATATATATATATATATATATATATATATATATATATATATATATATATATATATATATATATATATATATATATATATATATATACCTTCTGTGGTGTAGTGGTAGCGCCTTGACTTAGTAATCATAAGTCCTAGGTTCGAGTCCCGGTCGGGGTAAAAAATGATTCATGTTT
>JAXCGZ010007660.1:117500-122500 GCA_037179515.1 Halocaridina rubra
AGATAGATAGATAGATAGATAGGTAAACAGATAAATAGATAGGTAGAGAGATATAGATAGATACATAGACAGACAGATAGACAGACAGATATTTAGTGAAAATACTGCAGTTTTATCATAATATTCTAGCAGATATGCTTTTGCTTGAAATCATGAAGCCAGGTGTTGAACAGAATCTGATGATACCAAATGCTACATATTATCATATATCTATGGGAACTTTCGCCGCACAAAATTTGCTTTCCAATTCTGTAGGTATTTACTACAATGTTGAGGACTTTGTTTGCAATGTATTACAGCTTTGTATTTAGCAAGGTCCATTATTTGAGAGGGGTGATGGGTCATGCTTTCCCTTAATAGCGATAATTGCCTTAGGCATTATGAGTTTGAAGAATTGGCAATCAAAATGATATTATGCATCCGCTCGCAAGACTCATTTTCACGTCAGACACATTTATCAATGGTTAATATCTAATTTTGGAGAGTGCTTAGCCCTAGGGTTAGAGTGATCCAACTTGGCATAATATATCTAACCACTAGTTGCACAGTATTTTGATAATATATAGGTATCTTAGTTCATGCCCATTAGAAAATAACTCATGGGAGACCAATAAAGACCAACACTGGCTATAAATACGTTTTTACATTTTATAAAAGAATAAAAATGAATGAATTACATATTCATAAAGTTCATGAAGACAGAAGTCCTTTATTGTTAGACGACATATCGCTTAGAGAGTCTACAAGGCGTCGTACAACCAAGAAGACATCGAAACGATTATTACATCATGAGAGAAAGTCCCAGTTATAAATAGCTCATATTATATAAACTTTATTTCCATTTCATTACAATGGGTATTCGTCAGCCAGGGCAAGCCCCAACCCCCCACTGTGATGTCCAACCACAGCAGTTCCTGCCAGTAAACAGCTTAAACTCTCGGTCTTGGACGGGGACCGATCTTTCGACCTCGTGAATGCGAAGAAATAAACATAAAGAAATAATGGTCATGCCATACTTTCTCTTTGCATGGATGAGAAAAATTAATCTACAACTCATAGTTAACTGGTAAAAAATATGTCAGCTTGATTTGTCGATGAAAAGTACTGTAAAAACAATATATGATGAGATGTGTGGAATGTTCATTACATTTTTTTAATCACACTAGTTTTGCTTACAAGGGAAACTGTACAATATTTTCACAATTACAAAAAAAAAATAAGTGTATTACAGCAAATATAATATGAAATATCGTTCATTAACTTTAGAAAGTCCCCAAAATTGGAATTTAAAACAAATATCTACGATCCTTCAGCCATTATTAAAATTCATCATTGAATTAGACTAAATAAATTTCTCTCAATTACTAAATTAGTATACACCTGGCTTGGTTTTCTCACAATATAAGTAAAATTTCACTTTCCATACCACAGGTGTTATGCTGACAAAGAGTAAGTCAGCTCTTGAGGAAAGGGCATACAACCACAGCACGTCTCCATTTTTAAGCTTATTTTGAGTGTTTATATTCAAAGACTCGAGTCGAATAATGACTCGTTATTTGAGGAGTTTCACTCCTATTATAAGTATACTTGGGTAATCCTCTGGTTCTGCACATGGTCTGGACACCTTCCAGGCAGGATGGTAATTCCATATCCGCAAAGTCAGTCTTTAATCATTGAAAAATAACAGGAACTAACCACAGTAAGTTGGCATAATTTAGCATCTCGGGTTCAATCGGATCCTAGTTACTGAAAAACTACAGTAGCTTACCAAAGTAAGTGTCCATAAAATAGACACACTCATTTTAAAGCCAATGGGCTCTCAATCAGCAAAAAACTCAAGTAGCGTATATGAGTAGGTCTGCGCGACGTAATATTCAGATTTTTTTTTTTTGCCAAAAAATATGGCTTATATAAATGAAAATATACAACTAAAAGGGAAAAAATGTGCTTATATTTATTTCCCCCTTCTTTCCAATATATTTTAGAAAAACTTTAGGAGCTCCACTGGATCAAAAACAAGGCGAACTTTTACATTACATAGTAAATAACACTTAAAACTTATACTCTAAGTAAAACTTAAAGAAGACTACTTCAGAAAAAATAAACTTGTCATGCTATTTAATAAGAGTTTATGAACTTTTCCACGTTTATTTATAAGTTGGTGTGTTACACAGAGAGCGGAAGCTTTCACGTATTCACTCGGATTTATTTGTTATTAACGATGGCAAACAGTTGCCTCATTCAGGGGTATCAGTGCGTTACCAAAGTCGCAATACTGCGTATCAACTATTCGATTAGAATCGGTTTTACGTCACGAACTCCCTTTTCTGCTAAGGTGTAGGACGGTGCCTTCTTGAGATGGACTTTGGTGTTGGGAAGTGTGGCCATTATCCTGAGGGAATACCTCTTCTAACCCCAGACCGTGGCGGGCCGCGAACCCTCGACTGACGAATAAGTGTCGAGCGCCACCACTACCATTCGATTATCATTGATCAAAGATTGAAATAATTCTGAAGAAGAAACAGGATATATATAGAGTACAATACTAAGCTATATATTATGAAACACGTCCCTTAAACAGTCATACAATTAGTGTAGAAACAAAATATGTGATTTAGGTATTTTACAACAAATGAGTGTACATAAAAGATGCAGATGAATATGACATATCACAAATTGAAAACTCAGTAAAAAATGTGTTATAAAGATAAGAGTGTTGTAAAATAACGCAAAAATATATAAAGATATTAGGAAATATAGACTATACATAAAGAAATACATATTGATGAATGACTCAAGAAAACGGCATCTCATAACTAACTCACACAAACCATCTACTAATCATTACAATGAACTTGTTTATAAGTAGCTTTTAATAAAAAGAAAAAGAAACGAAGTGTGTTCTTGTTATGCTTCATCACTGGAGACTTCTCTCCCACTCCATCCCTCGGATTTGTTTGTAGAATGGCTTCAGAGGGAAAGTGTACATATGAATGACTTGGCTGCTATTCCTTTCTCTCGTTACCTTATCACTTGTACATATATCACATATGTCAGTTATATTGCTCATGGGTAAGGTTATTTTGCGTGAGATACTCAAAGGCAGCACAACGAGTCAAGTTCACCGTTTCCTTAATTAATGAGCTCAATAAGAATAGCATTCTAGTTCAAGTAAGATTTCCTAGGCCTTCAATACACAAGGATGATCAACAGTCGAACTCAACTGTCATAGTTAATACACCCCAAACCTTTTGATAATTTTCATCAACATTTAAGATTTTTAGGAAACACGCATGTGCATTATACACCACTGTTGCAATATCAAAGCAACGATTGTAAGAGCGTTATAAATTAAAAGATAAGAATATCTCTCTCGTTAAAAAAAAGGTTATTGAGCTTTTACTACACGAAACCAGTGAGTAGTGAAATTCAACCGTAACAAAGGATAGCACCACAACCTGCCCATATACCCAAGAATATTTTAGAGACATGCAAGAATATTATACCACTAATGTTGGAGTCTCAAAAGGGATCAAAGCAAAAAGTACAGAATTAGAGATGGAAAGCAAGACGTAGCACAGCTGAGAGTCAAATACAACAAAGCAATCTGAAATTTGAAATAAAATGGTTGGGTGATTTCCATTAGGCGACTATACGGTGTTATCAGATCTTTTCAGTCTATTTGCTTTAGAGTTTAGACTGACACAACAAAAAATGTGTCTTCAACTCCCGTATTAGTTCCGCTTTCCTAAGTCTTTAAATGTTCACTCACTGGGAAGCAATGAATTGCAGACTTCCTGTTTTTCTCCTGCTGGTACCATATGAGGATATAACAGCTGTCCAAATAAACTTCGCACAACCATAGTATAATGATAAAAAATATAATGATAATAATAATAATAATAATAATAATAATAATAATAATAATAATAATAATAATAATAATAATAAAGCAATGTAATTACGCATTTCTGAATGTATTCAAACAATCTCCAAACCTTGTTGGGAATCGAACCTGGGAGCTCTAGACTAGAGCGTCACAGCTTAGTCCACTAGACCAACAGAGATTGTAATAGAGAGGGAATTGGATCATCCTCTGATGATATCCAGGTGGAGAGATGCCAATGCGACCATTAATCTCCATTTCATCTCCCTTCCCAACCCACCAGTGGCCAGTAAAACACATTTAATTCTCCTCCTCAACATTCAAGGCTAGCTAGATGAAACACATGCAATGCAATCATGCATTTTATGCATTCATATAATCTCCTTCCATATCGGGAATCGAACCTGGGTACTCTAGACTAAAGCGCCACAGCTTAGTCCACTATATCAGCAAAAGTTGTAAAAGAGGTGGCACTGGATCATCCTCTGATAACACTCAGATGGAGGGATGCCCCTACATCATTAATCTCCATTTCAACAACTCCCAAACTCACCAGTGGCCAGCAAACACATTTCATTCTCCTCCTCAACATCCAAGGTTAGCTAGATGAAATACATGCAATGCAATTACGCATTTTTTGAATGTAATCAAATAATATCCCTTCCTTGTTGGGAATCGAACTAGGGAATTCTAGATCAGAGCGCCACAGCTTAGTCCACTTGAACAAGAGAAGTTGTTAAAGAAGGGAAACTGGAGTATTCTCTGATGATACCCATACATTGAGACACCACTACTACCGTTAATCACCAAATTTACCCCACTCCCCAACCCACCGGCGGCCAGCAAACATATTTAATTCTCCTCCCCAACATCCAAGGCTAGCTAGATGATGGGTATCATTAGAGGAAAATCCAGTGACCCCTCTTTTATAACCTCTGTTGGTCTAGTGGACTAAGCTGTAGCGCTCTAGTCTAGTTACGATTCGTAACAAGGAAGGGAGATTATTTGAATACTACTACTACTACTCCTACTACTACTACTACTATTACTACTACTACTATTAATAATAGTAATAATAATAATAATAATAATAATAATAATAATAATAATAATA